>APFE031146592.1:84556-100038 GCA_000404065.3 Pinus taeda
ATTTAGAATTAATTATTAGATAATTAGAATCTAATTTAGGATTAAATTTCTAATTACAAATTCTGATTTTTAGCCCAGTGACAGAATCTCTAGATTTAGGCCAAATTTGACTCATCAACTTTGGAAGCTCATAGATTGAGTTATAATTGGCCAAATGAGGCCCAGGACGGCTCATTGGAAAGATAAAATCAAGGAGAACATTTCTGAGGAGGTTGCACTAACAGATTTAATCATTTATTTGGTCTAAAATCAGGCAGAAGATCAAGCTCCGAATTTCTAAAAAAAAAATCAATTTTTCTGAGTTATTTTCTGCATTTTCAATTATCCAAGCCTCTTCTAATTGCAAAACCATTTGTCAATGATATCCTTGGCCAATTAAAGCATTCCAGGTGTCAATAGAAAGATTACATTTTATTTTCAATTATTTATTTAATTGTATTTGATTGGATTTGTTTTAAAATGCCAGCAATGGCATTTTAATTTTATTGTTACATTTTAATTCATTTTGATTTCTTTTTGTAGGAAAACAGTAGAAGGGATTTGGAGAAAAAGATCTCAATCAATGAGAATGTTCCAGCAATTAAAGATTGAAATTTTGAGCGAATAAAATTGGATTGGACAGATTTCTCTTCAACAAACTTTCCTTTCAAGAATTCCTTTGCAAATATTATAAATAGCAAATTGCAGAATGTAAAAGGGGTTGCTCTCCTCTGCAATTCTGAAATTCTAAAAGCACTTTTGTAATAGGGATTTAGAGTTGTAGGTGGGAGGAGTGGAATCTCAGATCTGGAGATTATTGAGGTTTTTATTTTACATCCTGAGTTATGCATAATGAACAGAGTTTGCACTATTGTAGCTTTGCTTTTGAAAGCAGAAGCCCAGGCATTGTAAAGGACTATTAGAGACCGGAGCTGGAGAAATGGATTTAATAAATTGGTATTTCGAATACTATTGTTTTAAATGCTAGTTCCATTTTATGATAACAGGAATGGTGTCAATTTACTTACATATTTGTGCACTTTTGTCGGCATGGGTAATTTGCTTCTATTTTATGTTGTTATTAATCTCTGCTCTTATGAGTTGAATTCTGATTTCTGAGTAACTATTTACTCATAAATCTGTCTTTTAGTGTTGGATTAATAAATAGTGATATGTTGTGAACTTCTTCTGCATATTATTGTCTAGGAATTCAAGTTACTAATTAACTGATCAATATCACTTTGTGAACTTCTTCCTGAGTGTTGTTGATTGATTATTTCAGTTAAAGAGTCTCAATAGGATGTGTTTGGTATCCATAATGTCGGTTAATTGAACTATTTCATTAACTTGATATTCATTATAAACAAGACATTTAAATCTCAATATTTTAAATACATGCTCTTGGTTAGGTTAGATCTATATCTGCCTGATTGAGATAGGATTAAGATAGTTTCTTTTTGCTTGCATCTTAGAACAGTTTGCATTTAGAGTAAATTCTACATTCTTAAGTCCTCTTCCAAAGAGGCAAACTTTAGTAGTGGATTCGCTGAGCCCTAAATCAGCTTAAGGATCACTTCTTGCATGATTAGCTAGAAGGACGATCTGATGTCTCTTTTCCATTGGTGAATGAAAGTCATATTTTGAAGCCATTGGAGATTGAGAGAAGGTAACTGGACCTAGTTGAACCAGTCGGAACCACCATTCCAAACGGAAAAGGAGCTGCTAACCAAGGTCCGGACCGGGTGGTCTCCCCCATGTTTTTGCAGCGATTTTTGAGGCTTCAACAGAATCTAAAATTAAGATGGATATGGAGGTGGTGTTTGTCAATTATATTAGTGTCATAATTCTTAAATATGTTGGATAAGTTTCCTAGGAGTTAATTTCTATCTAATTAGTTTGCAGATGATATGAGAGTGATCCTATTTATATTAAATTGTTTTGGGATTTTTGATCCTGAACCTTTATGTTGTAGCTTCTAATTCACTAAGTGAAGAAAGAAACTTATTCTATCAGCTATGAAGAAATAATGTCTAAACTCAATTGTTTAAGAGAGAACTCTCACTCTTTTACTTATTCAATTTTCACTTAAACAAAATAACCCAAGCAACATCTATATTATGAATTAAACACACTTCAATTATGTTATATAATAAGCAAATGAAATGACCATGTTGTACCAGGTATAAATCAAATTAAATAACAAAATAAACTAGGTATAAAGCAAATGAAAGTACTTATGCAAATAACAACTCAGTGGTGGCAAAATCATTACGCTGCATTTTCACACAAGATAGAGCATTTGAAGAATGAAAAGAAACCGTATTGCAATTGATTAAAACTTGTCATTGTTTGTAGGGACCCTCCACATAGCAGTTCGTAGCTTCCAACCGACACAACGCATACACAAAAAACCTTTCTACTCAAACGGAATTCACAAACTGTTCAAAATTACATCATTCAGCACACACCCAAATCACAGTGCGGCCATAAGTTTTATAGTATGACTCTTGGCCTAACTGCATGAATAATTCAAGCCTAATATCTCTATCCTATCTAAACTTATATCGCTAAACCTTTGTTTTTCTATTATGAAAGAAAAACGATAAGGTTTCAATTGATCTCGGGTTTTGTTCTGCATTAATCCGGTGGTTGACTTGGAGTTTGACCGTGGTCTCCTATGCTTATCTTAGCAAAGAGTTTTGAGAGGATAGGAAGGGATCCATGAGGGAGCCATCCTCTATCCATCCGCACCCTTTGCTGCTGACCTGGAACTCCAGAACCTTGCAAACAATGGAGATAGCTATAGAATCCTGGATTAGCAACAGAAATAGACTGATTCGGTAGCCAATTGCAACCTTTAACAAAACAATAGGGTACAAAGTTAAATATGAACAAAAAGACATATTATTGTATACCTTCATCAAAACCTGGTGGATATGGCTTTATTTAAGTGGTAAATATATAGGAAAAGAGAGGATCATTAGGCAAAAAGGATGTCATGGTGGGACAATATTCGGACTCTACATTCCCCCAGACTGGAGATGTCCTATGTCCTCATACACTTATTCCTTGTCATTCACTTGTGCCTCTTGCTTATCATCTCCATGTTTCATTGTTTTCTTCTTTTTGGTAGTGATCAACATTCTAGGCTTTCTCATGAGAATTTTGTACTTTAAACTGATAATCTCTCTCTACATAATTCTGTTTTCTTTCTTCAGCTTTTTGTTTTTCTTATACCACAAGCTTAGATGAAGGATTAGATTGTCACTCTTTGCAATTTGGATCTCACTATGTGTCTTCAATGCTTAATTCTCATTTTTGAGATACCGGTTCAATGTTTCTAGTTCAAAGATCTCCTACTCTAAGATGTTTGAGGTTGATTGTTCATTTACTTGATTTCTCTCTTCTCCAGGGCTCTGAATTGTTTGCCTTGTTGTTGTCTCTTTCCTCTCCAGTGATTTTATATAGTTATATATTTTTTGTTGAGTGGGGTCAATACCCAGACTATGCACTGGGCTTCTTAAAGGTGAGCTGTATGGTTGTGGTGATGATCTTGGTGACCCTGTTGGAGAATTTCTAGGGCTTTCAATTGGTTCATCCCCTATTGGCTCATTCTGTATTGGAGTATTCTCTGTTGGCTCATTTTCAGTTGGCTCCTTTTCATTTGGCTCATTTTCCTCAAGATTAATCTATTATGTAGTTTTTGAGGTTGCTTGTGGGATCATGCTCAACCTTGTGCTCCTCCTTAATCCTGGGGTTTGTATTTTCTGCACTTTCCTCATTTTATTCTTTGATTTTTCTTCTAGAGGAGGGGTCTTAGTTTATGAGAATTCTTCTTTACTTGGGTTGGCTTTCTTTCTTCTACGGTTTCCCCTCTTCATTCTCTGCAAAATATTTACTATAGGAAACTCTTATTCTGATACTTTTGTCTCAATTTGAGGTTCTTGTTCTTTTATCACTTCTATGGTTCTCTTCCTCCCTCTAAGGGCCCTGCTGCTACTTACTTTTTCTGGGGATTTTTCTTCAAAGTGGTTCCTTACTAGGAAACTCTCCCAATTATCCCCTATACTTTGGAGATGAAATTTGACCAATATTTTTATCAGGCCATGATGATACATGGTGTTTTCTATACATTGAATTTTCTTTCGAACATTTGTAGACATTTTCTTGAGGCTATTTAAGAGGAAATAAGGGAGGTTCATTTGATGATCCTTAAGTAAGTGCAACATCATCCTAACATGATAAAATACATTTTCCCAAACCTACCCTCACAAGTGATAAACTTCTGAAGCACAAGTAATAAGCTTCTCCATTTGTTTTTAAGAGCAGTTCTGGGAGTACCTTCTTGTAGACCGTAGTGTCCATGTTCGGATTCTTGAGGAAGACCTTCTAGTCCTTACTATCAATGCCCCTATTTTTAAACCATTTTTCTCCATTCCTTGGCAGCTCGGTAGCCTCAGCGATCATAAACTCTGTTATCGTGATATTAATGTCCCCAATTTCAGCTTAAATTCCATCGAATGAGTGCGCAAATGTCTTGGTTACTTCCTTGTGGAAGCCGTTAAATTTTGCAATGAACTGCAACCATTGTCTCCTTTGCAGCAGCTCCCTAGTTTGTGGGTACCCCTCCAAGAATTGCTTCCCTGCTGGCTCAGTTCGAACAATTATCCCCATTTTGAAGGATGCTTTGCCTCGAAGATTGGCTACCTTGACAGGAAAATGGAGCTGGTAGGGTTTGCTAGCTGGCGGAAAGATGGAGTGGCTATGAAAGTTCAGAGGAGTGTAAGAATAGGGAAGAACGGATAGATTATCATAATGATTATAGGGATGAATTCGACCGTTAGGTGCATTTAAACTTATGATTTGGTAATTACTTCGGCAGATTTGGAATAAGGTCGTGACATGACTTTTTAAGTGGTGGCATATGATATCTTGTTAAGCGGCCATTATCCTTAGGTTATAATGATTGCATTTTAGTACTATATCTTCTTAGTTATATATACTATATAGCCTTCCCTATTGTTAAACTAAAGCAGCACGTACCTTTGATATTCTTTTGCTAACCTTATTTGTTGTTCTTTGATCTCCTACAGGTACCTTGCTATCAACTGTCCTTTGATCCAAATCACCAAGCATCTTTGTAGACTTCAAAAAAAATAATAGGTTATAGAAACTTGTTTTAGCTGCGAAAACTTGTCCAAGCTATGGAAAGTTGTCCAAGTTGCGGAAAGTTATTGATTATGCAGCTAAGAGAAAGAAGGCATTAGTAGATGAAATTTATTATTATTATTATTATTATTTGAAAAGAAAATTTGAAGTACCAACAAATTGGTTTTCACTTTAAATTTTCTGTATAAACATGTCAACAACATGTTGGTTTTCTTTTACAGTTTTTATTATCTATTATATTTATAATATATTTATTTATTATATATTATATATTAATATATAAATTTTATATTTATATAATTTTTTATTTTTATTTTTTTAAGAGAAAATGGTATAAATTTCTAAGGTGGAAAAGAAGAAGAATTTTTCTTGACCATCTTCAATTCTGAATTATCTTGAAACATTTTAAAAAATTCCACTTTCGTTAATGGTTTCTAGTAAAGCTTGAGTTGATGTCCATTTATTAATAGAGGAGTTTTATCTTCGTCAATAGTCTTGGTTCTAACTGCGCCATTGTCAAAGACATTCTCAATTTCATAAGGTCCAAGCCAATGGGTTTGGAATTTCCCTTGAAGATCTTTGAATTTTGAATCAAAGAGCAATGCCCAATCTCCTAGAGGAAACTTCCTTTCTTTAATGTACTTATCATGCCATCTTGACCTCTATTGTTCACTAAGCTGGTTCTCTAGAAGGCCTCTTGTATGATTTCATCGAGCTCATTTAACTGTGTCATCCTTTGCTTCTGACAAGTTAAGATCTAACTGGTTTGTTTTCTTATAGGTCTAGATCTAAAAATCTATCGGAAGTAAGACTTGCTTCCCATAAACAAGTTCATAGGGAGTATGCCATGTAGTATTCATCCATGTAGTTTTGTAGGTCCATAAGGCTTCTAGAAGTTTTTCCACCTAGATTTTCCTCTGTAGAGTGTACAATTTTTGTAAGGATAACCTCAATCACCTTATTTGTGAACTCAACTTGTCCATTGGCTTGTGGATGGTATGGAATTGACTTTCGATGTTTTATCTTGTATTGGTCCACAAGCTTTTGCATTAGTCTGGATGTGAACTGTGTCCCTTGATCTGTTACAATTTCTCTTGGGACACCAAAATGAGTAAAAATATCCTCAAAAAGAAACGAAACTACAATATTTTCAGTAGCAAAAGGAAGTGCTTTAGCTTCTACCCATTTAGTGACATAATTAGTACATACCAGAATATACTTCTTTTGCTTTGAAGGTGGGCTGATTGGTCCAACAAAATCCAGTGCCCATTTTTCAAATGGTTCAATAAGAACCTGTGGTTGCAGTGGAATTTCATTTGAAAGAGTAGGTTTGCCCATTCTTTGAAAGCTGACACATGTTTTAACATATTCCTTGGTGTCCCTGAAAATGGAAGGCCAATAAATATCCTAAAAGAAAGATTTGTAAGCAGTTCTCCTGTCAAAAAAATGTCCTCTGCATGGCTCATCATGACAAGCTTTTAGTATCTCCGGTATTTCGTCCTCCCGAACACATATTCTGATGATGAGATCTGGTCCTGTCTTATATAATTCTTCATTTATCCATGAATAGGATGTGCTATTGTGGACTATTCTTCTCTTTTCTCTAGGGGATAAATGAAATGGCATTTTTCCGATGGCCAAATAGTTAGCAATATCTGCATACCAAGGTGATTTAGTAGATACTGCAAAAAGATATTCACCAGGAAATTTATCTTCTACGGGTTGATCATTGTTTTCATTTTGTATTCTAGATAAAAAATCGACAATTGTGTTCTGTTTTCCTGGTCTATCTAGAATGGTTATGTTGAATTCTTGTAAAAGTAGGAGCCATCTAGTTATTCTTCCATTGGTGATTGGTTTATTCATTAACTATCTAATGGTAGAATGGTCTGTGTGAACAAAGGTTTCATAGCTAGTTATATAATGTCTGAATTTGTTAGTGGCATGAACTACAACTAAAAACTCCTTTTCAGTTATAATATAATTTAAATTTGTAGGAGTCAAATTTTTACTGGTATAATTGATTGCATAAGGAGTAAGATCTTTTTGTCCTAACATAGCTCCTAAGGCTGAATCCGAAGCGTCTGTTGAGATATGGAAAGGCAATTTCCAGTTCGGTCCTTTTAAGATGTGTGCTTCAGAAATTTGCTTTTTCAAAGTTTCAAAGGCAGTTTGGCATTCAGAATCCCAACTGAATTCACAGTCTTTGGTGAGTAGTTTAAAGAGTGGGGGTGCAATTTTTGTGAAGTTTTCTATAAACCTTATATAGTATCCAGTAAAACCGAGAAAACTTCTAACATCCTTTTGATAACTTGGCACTGATAATTTAGAAATGACTTCAACTTTAGATGAGTCTACTTTGATTCCATCTCCTGAAATCTGATGACCTAAAACAATTCCTTCGTTAAACATCATGAAGCATTATTCATGGCTTAGTGAGAGATTTGTTTCTTTACATCTTATTAAGACTTTTTCTAAATTTTCCAATGCTTCATTGAAATAATCCCCATAGACTGTGAAATCATCCGTATACACTTCCACATAATCATGGATAAGTTCAAAGAAAATGTCGAGGACTGCTCTTTGGAATGTTTCTAGAGCATTACATAACCCAAAGGGAAGTACCTGATAAGCATAAGTTCCCCATGGAAAAGTTAATGTGGTTTTATCTTCATCTTCAGGGGCTACTTGAATCTAGTTATGTCCATTAAACCCGTCCAACAAGGAAAAATATTTTTTTCCTACTAAAGTGTCTAAGACCTGGTCTATGAAAGGTAACAGAAAGTGGTCTTTTAACGTTGCTTTGTTTAATTCCCTGCAATCAATGCATACTCTCCATTTTCCATTCTTTTTAGGAACGATTACTAGGGGTGAAACCCACAGACTGTCGGATATTGGATAGATGAAATTTACATTTAATAGTTTTTTCAATTCTTCCTTAACAATTTATTTTAGGTTTGGGTTCATTCTTCGCTGAGTTTTTCTAACTGGTCTTGCATTTTGTTCCATGTAGATATGGTGTATGAAAGTTTTTGGATCAATCCCTCTCATGTCAGTGTATTCCCATGCAAAAGAAGAAGAATGTTTTTGTAAAACTTCTATCAATTGATTCTTTTGCACTTCTTCCAGGTTTTCATTAACATTCAATGTTTTTCCTGGAATGATTTCTATTGAGGAATTCCCAGATTTTTCCATGAAGAGAAATGATACTTGTTTAGATGAGAGATACTCATTTCTATTTTGATCAAGGGTTGTTCTATGATAGGAGTATTTATTGGAATTTCTTCTGTTTGTTTATTTTCTTTTTGAGGGAGAGAAGTCTCCCCTTCTTCTGATTGATTTTTGTGTTTTTGAAGATCGGATCTTGTTTCTTGAATGGCAACAGGAGGTTTTCTTGGTAATACTCTTCTAGACCTTAATTGGACATTGTTTAGGTCTAGTGGCATTATTACATAAGTTTGAGGATTCTTACCCTCCATGTTGTACACTGGTTGTTGTGGTATTCTATTATTAGGATTCTGAAGTGGTTAAGTGGGTAGTTGATTTGATTTTTGTAGAAATGGTAGGGAAATTTGTGGGTTTTGATTCTGAACTGGAACTTGTGGCAATTGATTAGCTTGAGTAATTTGATTAGATGGGGGTAAGAATTGTGGTGGAAGGTAAGATGGCGAGTACTATTTATATTGAGCATAGGCTCCATAAGGATTTTTCCATCCTTGATTCCAAGGTTGTGACTGTGGTAGAGCCCAAGGCTGCCAGGCTGAATTCCAATTATTTTATGAAGACTGGGCAAATTGTTGTGGTCTAAATCCTTGTGATTGATTTGGTTAGGGGTTTTGCCATGGTCTTTTGACTATAAAGTAGAGAGGGTCTACTGGTTCTAAGATTCCCTCATCATTGACTACGACCTTAAGACTTGGTAAGGATGGAAATTCCTTCATATCATGATTATCTGCACATATGACACAGATTTCTATGGATTTTGAGTCTAAGGGACACTCTCTTAGAGCATGTTTCTTCCAACATTTGGGACAAAAGATAGGTAATGCATGATTTTTAGAATTTTTCTTGTTTTGTATTTTAAGGGTGTATATCTACTCACTTAGGCTCCCTAAAATATATGTTTTGAAGGTGTCAAGAAAATTTTCTATTTCTACTTTGCTGACTGTCCCAATTGCAGATTTGTTAATTCTTGACAAGAGAAGGTCTCTAGGACTCCTTCCAACCCATGCTTTACCCCTCGAGATATGTACACATAAATCACAACTATTTGCGAATGGTAGTTGGGAAATATCTCCTTTCCCAGTTAGGTTAAGGAGATCGATCCATTCATCCTTAACGGCTTTGAGTAAAAGAGATTTTAAGGTTTCCTCGTCCAAATTATCCATTTTTTCTCTCTTAAGATTATAAACAAACCTTTATACCAAGTCTTCAAGATTTTCATATTCTTTTTGTGTCATTTTGAAGACTTCATCCTTAAGGTTACTAGGCATACAATAATATCTATATTTTCCTAAGAAAGCATCTTTCATTTGTCCCCATGTTATAAAATGCACTCCTAGACTCATGAACGATTTTAATGCTGAGTCTTTCAATGTAGCAGGGAACAATTTTAACTTTTGAGCATCATGCAGATAGTCATATGATCTGCATAATACTTCAAATTCGAAGAGAAATGTCTCCGGATCTTCGTTTCCTTTCCCGTGGAAGTTAGAAGAATTGAGGGTGATATATTTTTCATTGTGAGGGTTGTATCTTCATCAAGAATATGGAATCCCGAAGGATCTTGATTTCCTCTACCTCTACCTCCTCCTCTACCTCTACCTCTACCTCTTCCTCTTCCTTCAATCCTATCTTCTTCACCACGGACATTGTGTACTTCTCTTTCCCCCTCTTCAGCCATGATAGATTTTTCAGAGCTAATATTGTGTTCTTCTAATATTTCTGGTTCCTCTATTAATTCTTGCTCAAAATAAGTTTCCAATTCCTCTTCTTCACTAGGAACTTCTAATTTTTCTCCCAAAATTTGCTCACCAGTGGAGGATAGAAAAATTACTCCTATAGTTGGGGATGTAGGATCTTCATCAATTACAACTTCAGTAGAGGAAGTTGGCGAAGTCCTGGATTGGATTTCTAATCTTGAAATTTCAGGAAGCCTTTGACGATCTCTAAAAGGAATTCGGGTTTGAGTAGGCGGTGTGGATTCTCGAGGTCTAGGTGAAGTGAGTGGATTTGTGGGAATTAAAATCCTTCCTCTCCCTACAAATCTACCTCTAGAGTCTCTATCCCTACGCATATCATGTTTTGATTTTTTTTAACTTCTATTCATACTTCCCTGGCAATGCCGCCAAAATGTTTGGCCAATTCAATGTCTTTGAATTGTTAATCATAAATTGTCAACCAGGGTGCGTAGACTGATGAAGTACAGGTGCACAATATGTGCTTAGAAGTTATTCATTAGGTCATTATGTATTTGTTAGAATCTAAACTTAAGATGGATATGGAGGTGGTGTTTGTCAATTATATTAGTGTCGTAATTCTTAAAGATGTTGGCTAAGTTTCCTAAGAGTTAATTTATATCTAATTAGTTTGCAGATGATATGAGAGTGATCCTACTTGTATCATATTTTTTTTCGATTTTTGATCCTAATCTTTATGCTATAGCTTCTAATTCACTAAGTGCAAAAAGAAACTTATTCTATCAGCTATGAAGAAATACTATCTGAACTAAATTGTTTAGGAGAGTACTCTCACTCTTTTACTTATTCAATTTTCACTCAAACAAAATAACCCAAGCAACATCTATATTATGAGTTAAACACACTTCAATTATGCTAGATAATAAGCAAATGAAATGACCATGATGTACCAGGTATAAAGGAAATTAAATAACATACTAAAATGGGTATAAAGCAAATGAAAGTACTTATGCAAATAACAACTCGGTGGTGAAATCATTATGCTACATTTTCACACAAAACAGAGCATTTGAAGAATGAAAGGAAATCATATTGCAATTGATTAAAATCTGTCACTATTTGTAGGGGCCCTCCACACAGTGGTTCATAGCTTCCAACCAACACAATGCATACACACAAAACTAATTCTACTCAAACGGAATTCACAAACTATTTAAAATTACATCATTCGGCGCACACCCAAATCACACTATGGCCATAAGTTTTATAGCAGGTCTCTTGGCATAACTGCATGAATAATTCAATCCTAATATCTCTATCCTATCTAAACTTATATCGCTAAACCTTTATTTTGCTATTCCGAAAGAAAAACGATAAGTTTTCAATCCATCTCGGGTTCTATTCTGCATTAATCTGGCGGTTGACTTGGAGTTTGATCGTGATCTCTTGCGGTTATCTTAGCAAAGAGTTTCGAGGGGATAGGAAGGGATCCACAAGGGAGCCATCCTCTATCCATCCGCACCCTTTGCTGCTAACTTGGAACTTTGGAACCTTGCAAACAATGGAGACAGCTACAAAAACTTGGATTAGCTATGGAAACAGACTGATTCGGTAGCCAATTGCAACCTTTAACAAAACAATAGGGTATAAAGTTAAATATGAACAAGAAGACATATTACTACATACCTTCATCAGAACCTTGTGGATATGGCGTTATTTAGGTGGTAAATATATAGGAAAAGAGAGAATCATTAGGCAAAAAGGATGTCATGGTGGGACAATATTCGAACTCTACAGGGTTGAATGTAACAATTCCCATCGACTCCTTGAAGACCTCATTGCTTTTCTACATGACATGGGTCTCTTCACACTAAATCACATCACGAATCCTATACAAAACTCACTTAGAGAAAAATTATGGCTTACCAGACGATAATTGAACTTCCCCCGAGGCTTTAGAGAACACTGGTCTCCATATACATGAGCTTTAAGGGACACCCACATTCGTCTGGATGATGAACCTAATGAACTGATATGGATACACTCCCCCTCTAGGATCTAGACTCTTAAATTGGGTTACGTTTTCCTCATCACAAAATAGATTTTGAAAATTCAAGAATACTAGTGGTGACATATTTGGAAGCTCAAATGCCTGGCCAAATCCAAATTATTTATGTGGTGTTATTTGGGAAATAAGATACCAACCTAATACTTTTTACGCAAAAGACAAAAAAGGAAGGGCTGAGATGGTGCATACTCTGCAAGAAATTTGATGAATCTACATCCCACCTCTTGATCTAATGCTCATACACACAAGTCTTATGGAAGGCTCTTGAATCCAAGTTTGGACAAGATTTTCAATGGATTGGGGGGGGGGGGGGGTGGGTGGTGGGGGGGGGGGGGGGAAGGGGGGGTCCCATAAGACCTGAAGACCTACAACTTTGGTATACTTATAGAGAGGCGAAAGAATTCATAGTCCTACCTATCCTAGTCTTATGGGGCATCTTGCTTGCCAAAAACAATGTCATCTTCAGTGATCGCCTGATCCCCACAAAGGTCAACACAACTCAATCACTTGCTATCTTAGATCCGCTACTTAAACCCAAGGTTTCGTGTCACAAGAGAATTGTCTGTGACCTCCAGATCGAAAATACTAGACCTTGGACCTTTTTTATGTTGCTTCACAAGGAGAACCAAAAGTTTATGTGGGGGGTGCATTTTTGTACATATAAGAAAACCATTACTTCGATATCAAAATGGATTTAGGAGAGGGAACCAACAATCTTGTTGAGCTCGCAGCCCTCAAACTTCTAATGATTTTTTCTATGGAAAAAGGAATCCTCTCTCTTCTAGTTTTCAAGGATTCCTAGTTGGTTAAAAATTGGATAAATGGCTCATACACATGTCACAATCAAATGATTCTTCCCTTGGTGGATGAGATAATCTACTTGAAATCCACTCTATCACATTACTTTGCCTCAGATGTTTATAAGGAGCACAACAACACCATTGCAGGCGCCCTCTCTAAGGAGGGCATTCTAATGGTTTTTGGGACGTGGTTGATTTCAAAGAAAAAATGACCTTCTTACGAGTTCTACCATCAACCCTTCATCAAAGGGAACGACATATAAAAACGTTGTTATTTTTCCTCTAACCATTGCTCATACATAGCTTATTATCAGCAAAAAATTACATGTTATTTATTTTTGGTTTCATCATATATCGACACATATGCAGTTTTCTTTGACGACACAACCTACAACCGACTTTCATTTTTTAAACTTTTTTGTATAATGGCTATTATGCCACACTATTGGAAAGAATCCTTAAAAGATCTATCCTATACGATCTAAATATTATGTTGACAGATCAAAATGTATTTTCCGATCACTTATAATTCCTTACACTTTTCCTACGAAAAAATAAAAAATTTTAAAAAAAATTGTAAAGTCTATTTTTGAAATTTTAAATAACTTATTAAATGTCTTAAACATTAGGGAAGCCTTCCTTTAATTTTTATTATTAATTGATTTAGTATAATCACATATTATATTATATATATTATTATTTATATATTATATATATAATTATATATCATATTATATATAATATATATTATATTTTAAACTAAATAATTTATTGATATTAAATAATATAATATATACAATGTGTTTCACATATATTTAATATAGGAATGCTCAAGTAATTTTTTTATATCTAATTTTTAGAATTTAACAAATAACTTGATGAAAGGGAATATTTTCTATTTCTAATTTTTGCAAAGTATATCTACAGTTTTTTTTTCTTTTTCTTCTAAGGAAATATTTAGGCAAGTCTACCCGAAGGGATCATATCCCGTTAGCTTATTAGTACAGACTAACCCCAAGGGTGTCAAGGAAAATTGACCACATGACCTCCCATTAGTAAGGTGCTTTAGTGGCGGGAACTCGACCAATTAAATTAACCCTCAAAAATTACAAAATACATGTCATTGATACGAAATAGTTTATTTAAAAAAATTCATATGTTTGTAATTGTGAATAAAATGAATACATAAAGAGATGTATATATAGTTTGCTACTTTAAAATGTTAAGTAAATATATTATGTGATAGGTTTGAAAGCAAAATGTGGTATAACTTTTGATTCATTATGTGTATATAAATAACATTATACATGTGCTATATATTTGACTATTCTCGTAAATTTTGCTTAATAAAAATTATATAGATATTATAACTTATTTTATAATAGGAATATTTTTTTTACTATTTATTTTAATATTTAATATATTTTTTAATATAGATTATATTTAATTTTCAATAATAAATATATGATATAATAATATATATATTATTATTATTAAATATGAGTTATATATTTAGAGGGATCAAATTTAAAGGGGTTGTAATTTTTTTCAAATTATTTTAATTTTAGAGAAAAATTCATCTTAAAAAAGTATTTTTTTGGTATATGATATATCCAAATTAATAGGGGATGAGTTTATAGATACACACATTCATTACGTGTTGATTTCATGTTAAACACAAAAAGAAGTGTATGTGTTTTTCATACTAAGAAACACACTATTAAAATATTTTAACAATAAGTATTTATTGGCACAATCTAACTATTCTATGTTTTTCTTTTTTGCCAAAATCAAATGATGTAATTCTTGGAAAAATTGTTATATTTTGTTGGTTAAATTGCATTTTTGAATGTATAAATGGATTCAATATTCTAAAAAAACATTGTGACACTTGGATTAACTGACTATATAGCTCAAACTTACAATTATAATAAATCCTTAATGTATTTTGGACAAATTTGACAAAGAAATAGTCCCCCAAAACACAAAAATGCAGATATAGAATATGATTTTTAATTGCTTTACACACACACCAATGGAGAAAGAGAGATGTTATTTGACATAGAAATTGAGATCTTTTATTTATGGTCCACATTGCATTTATTTTTGCTATTAATATTTTTTTTAAATGTCACGTGTCAACTCCATATTAAATATTAAATAAATTACACATAACCAAAACATCTAATAGTTGAGTAAAGAATTTGACTCAAAATATTTTATTTATGGTTAATGTTGATTTATTATTATTATTATTGGCATTTTTTTTTTAAATGTCACATAATGATTCTTTGTTCAATACAAAAAAAGTATATATTTTTCACCCATGGGGCTTTGGATTTGTTAGAGCCTAAACCTACCTCAAGCTGAGAAAGGTAGGGTCTAGGATAACATCAAACCACGCTTAACCTTGTAGCTAGCCCTACCAGGTGTTATAGACATTTTTGGGCACTTCAACCCCAATCATAAATGTCCATAAACTGAGGGCTCCTAAGTCCTTAAAAGTGTTGCTTCATTGCCTAAAGGAACAAGGTCAGCTGATTACAT
>APFE031146592.1:121483-141099 GCA_000404065.3 Pinus taeda
TGGAAATTTTATGTATGTTGATGGCTTAAAGCATAATCTATTGAGTGTCAGTCAAATGTGTGATCAAGGAAATGAGGTAATATTTTGATCAAATGGATGTATTTTTCGTGAACTTGATATAGGAGAAACAATGATCAAAGGCATAAGAACTCCAAATAACTTATACATACTCAAGGGAGGACAAAAACAATGCTATCTAAGCAAGAATGATGAATACTGGCTATGGCACAGAAGATTGGGGCATCTAAGCTTCTCTCAGATAAGGAAAGCATGCAAGTATCAGGAGGTTCATGATCTCCCTGACATCATAATTCTAGACAATACAATATGCAAATCATGTCAGTTTGGCAAGAAAACTAGAACTAATTTCCCTGAGAAGGAAGGATCAGCTAGTAGGCCACTTGAACTTGTCCATACTGATGTATGTGGTCCATCTAGGAAAATGTCTCCTTGAGGAGAAGAATACTTCATATTGTTCATTGACGACTTTTCCAGGATGTGTTGGATAGGACTTCTAAAGCATAAAGACGAAGCTTTCGAAAAGTTCAAGGCATTCAAAGCCTTGGTTGAAAACGAATCAGATCGCAGTTTTAAATGCCTCAGGTCAGATCGAGGAGGGGAATTTACCTTTAATGATTTTTTCGATTTTTGTGAAGATCATGGAATAAGAAGGGAATTATCTACTGCAAGGACTCCTCAACAAAATGGAGTAGCGCAAAGGATGAACAGAACGGTCAAACAAATGGCTTGTGCTATGCTTGATGAGTCTGGAACTCCACAACCTTCTAGGGTGAAGCTACATTTGCTGCCATTACTATTCTCGACAAGACAAACGTCCAGGTGAAAAACACTCAGACTCCTCATGAACTTTGGTATTGTAAGACTCCTATGGTAAAATACTTCAAAATTTTTGGAAGCAAATGTTACATCAAAAGGACTGATGAAAACCTTGGCAAGTTTGAACCTAGAGCAGATGAAGGCATTCTCCTTGGTTACTCTCCCCATAGCAAAGGATATAAGTGTTACAATAAAAGACTTGGAAAAATTGTTGAAAGTATTGATGTAGTGGTCGATAAAGAAGGAAATATTCCTAGGCAGGTAAAATCCAAAGATTTCGAAGATGATGAGGACTATCCTTCAACATCAAATCAGACTTATGATGAAGAAGAAACATATGAGGCACCAGAAGAATAGATAAGGGTAGAAGAAAAGACTCCATCCAAGTATGTCCAGAAGAATCATCCAGAGACTCAAATTTTGGGGCAGAAAGAGGTAGGTGTACAAGCAAGAAGAACTATTTCAGAAGCTTCAAGTTATCTAGCATTGCTCTCCTCCACTGAACCACGAAATGTAAGTGAAGCATGCAAAGTTGAATGCTGGGTCAAGGCCATGAATGAAGAACTTGATCAAATTGAAAATAATAACACTTAGGAGTTGGTTCTAAGACCAAATGATAAGAATGTCATAGGGACCAAATGGATATTCAAAAACAAGTTGAATGAAAATGGAGATGTTATTAGAAACAAGGCCAGACTTGTTTGTAAAGGGTATGCTCAACAAGAAGGTATAGACTTTGAAGAAACTTTTGCACTGGTTGCTAGACTTGAAGCCATAAGAATGTTCCTTGTTCTTTCTAGCTATCAGAAGTTCAAAGTATTTCAAATGGATGTGAAATATACCTTTTTAAATGGAGACTTAGAAGAAGAAGTGTATATTGAGCAACCAGATGGATTCATCCTTGGAAATGATCCAAAACTTGTATGCAGAATTAAGAAGGCACTCTATGGTCTTAATCAGGCTCCAAGGGCTTGGTATTATCATCTGGACAAATACCTCCATCAACAAGGTTTTTCAAAAGAATCAGCAAAGAGCAATCTATATATAAAAATTGATAATGATAAATTGCTAATACTTGTTGTCTATGTTGATGATATCATCTTTGGTAGCAACAAAGAAGCAATGAGTCAAAACTTTGCTTTGGTGATGCAGAAAGAATTTGAAATGTCCCTGCTTGGTGAGCTGACATATTTTCTTGGTTTACAAGTCTAACAAAATAAAGACGGTATCTTTTTATCACAAACCAAGTACCTCAAGCAAATCTTGAAGAAATATGGCATGGAAGATTCGAAACTAGTATGTACCCCTATGGTAACAGGATGCAGCCTCAGCGCAAATGACGATTCAACAACAGTACATCAACCAACCTATAGATCCATGATTGGTAGTCTGCTCTATCTGACAGGAACCCGACCAGACATCATGCATGTAGTGGGAATCGTTGGAAGATTCCAGGAAAATCCAAAAGAAGCACACCTTCAAGCGGTTAAAAGGATTTTCAAATATCTTCAAGGAACACAAAACTATGGCTTATGGTATCCTAGAGATACAGATCTCACACTTCATGCATATACAAATGTAGATTGGGTAGGAAGCGTGGATGACAGAAAAAGCACTAGTGGTGGTGCATTCTTTATGGGTCCCAGATTAGTATCTTGGTTCAGCAAGAAACAAAGTTCAATTGCTTTATCTATAGCTGAAGCAGAATATGTGGCTGTTGCATCTTGCTGCACACAGCTCCTTTGGATGATGCAAACTTTGCAAGATTTTCAAATCACTTGTACTCCACCTATCTCCTTTTTATGTGATAATACAAGTGTAATCAGTATTTCAAAGAATCCTATCATGCATTCAAAGACCAAGCACATACCTATCAAATATCATTTTCTCCGAGAACAAGTACTTGAACAAAAGATCAAATTGGAATATGTTCCCTCCAAGAAATAGGTTGCTGATATACTCACCAAACCACTGCCCAGAGAGACATTTGAATACCTCAAACAGAAGCTGGGAGTAGTTGATGCATCATCTCACTGTTGAAACTTGTCTGTTTCAGAGAAAAGTAGTTGTACGCGAGTTTCATGTGGAGCATCCACGTACATACGTTGGTTTCTGTGGATACAGTCACGTATATTTTGATTTGAAGACAACAGTGGGCCAAGCTCAGGATGAAAAGAGTCTGATATGGGTCTGACAGAGAACATCTAGCACAGGTTCAGGGGGAGCATATATACTTCTAATAATGCATTGGTGGCATTATCTTAGAAGATCTTGGTTCAATTTCACAGTTGTTTTTGTTTAGATGGAACAGGTGCAGAGGGAGATCATGGTTGCTAGTCTTGATGATGATTGACATATGTTGTTAATGATAGTTGTTGATGACTATCTTAGTCTTGTTGTTGATATTTCGTCTCTATTTCTTTTCTTATCAAGGTCATGTAACAACCTACTTTGGTTTCCCCACTATGCCTAGGATGGATGATGTAATTTTCTTGTTTTATCATGTGTAAACCTTTGATGTATCCCCACTTGGTTGGGAAATGGATGTATGTATGAGTCTTTGGTGATAGGAAGGTCATTTATGATGTATAAAGTCATGTTTCTTCTTGTAAAACATATTCTTGCAGACCTTGCCTATAGTCAGGGGGAGCATGGACAGCAGAGCAGAGATTTCAGCATGTACTCAAGGGGAGCATAACCCTTTGCACTTGATGACAAAGGGGGAGAATGACTTTGAGTGACTTGGGGTTCCCAAAGGGGGAGATTGCTAGCATTATGACACAGGTTCAACTCTATGACACAGGTGTTGTCCGAGATTGTTGGAATTATGACACAGGTTCAGCTCTATGACACATGTGTTGTCCTTGATGGCAACTCACTCAAATGACATATCATAGTTCAGGCTCTTAGAATGAAAGAAAAAGAGATATACGTAGGTTCCTCTTAACCAAGTCGCATATACACGTAGGTGTGACGATCAAAAGGCGCCTACATGTATGCACGCACTTTCATGCACGCAAAAGCGCGTACATGTGGGAAAACTTATTATTTAGTCCTTGGTATTTGGACCTTTGGCTTTGGTCCATGGTATCTCGTTCGACATGTTGAACCCAAGTATTGGTTCTAAGTGGTTTTGGACCATGGTATTGAGTAAGGCCTAAGACTATAAAAGGGGAATGAAATCATTAGGCAAAGGTATTCACTCAAGTATTGAATATCTTATGAAGAACAAGATCTAGAATTGGGTTATGGTGCATAGTTGGATCTGAACCAAGGAGGAACCTGAGTGCTAAAATATGGATGAGTTCTATTGATGGGTCAAGATATTAAGGCTTGAATAGTAGTATCTTTGTGTGATTTTGATTTTTTATATGTGGTGCATGATTTGATCTATAAATCTGATAATCTAGGTATAACTGATGTCTGAATAAGTGAAAAGGGTAAATTATCTCTTATAGATCTGTACGCAGGTTCAGCACATCAGAGGCGCGTATACATGTTGGTTCAGTAAGTCAAAACAGTGTATATGCTAGTTGATCTTAATACAACAGCGTATGCACGCAGGCTTCTACATATTGAAGTAGCATGCGTCTCATGAAATATGTTTTAGCTGCTTCTATTTATTATTGCAGTGTTTTGGGTTCAAGATTGGTTTCTGGTTACTGTTAATGTATTCTGGTTACAGCAATTAAAGAAGTAATTGTTTGATTCAGTTTTGATTGAAGAAAAGGAGATTGGTTGATGCAGATATATTTGATGTTTGATTAATGTTATTGATGGATCTAGTCTGAAAATTTATTAAACGTGGTCCCTAGAAGAAAGAGAAGGTTGTAGCATTCTGTAGGTCAGCACCTACGTACTAGTACATTAGCTAGTACAAGAGCTAAGGGGGGTGTAGCTCCCTTCCAGGAGAAGTTGCAAAATGAGAGAAGGTTGCAGCTTTCTGCAGGTAGAAGCCTGCGTACTGGTATAAGACTGCACCAATACAAAAATATTGTAAAAAGAAGTTTCTTATTAAAAGAAGATAGAGATGAATTACAGCAAGTGGTTTTCACCCACATTGGGTTTCCACCTTATATCTTGTGTCCATGTGTGTGATGATATGTTCTGTTTTACTACTCCTGTTTACTATTCTTATGATTAATGAAGTTCTGATGCAATGATTAAAGATCAACATTTAATGAATCTTAAGTGTTCTGATATACGTTGGTTGCTTTAGACACAATAGCGTATATACACAGTTTCCCATAACTGAAGTAGCGTATACAAATCTGATTGTGAAATGAAAAATAATTGGTTTGATAATACTGGTTCACCCCCCCTCTCAGTATTATTTCCAAGAGTTTGCTCCAGACTCGGTCTCTGAAATGGTTGCAACCCAATGATTCCAGTAGGTTCATTCTCTGCTACTGTTACTTAGTTTGTAGCCTTATTTTCTCTGTTGTGACACTAGGAAAGTCCCAGTGCTCCTCCATTTATTTGTCTTCTGCTATTGAGTGACCTTCGACTCTAATTGTATGTAACTCGGTCTGCTTTTTGGGCTCTGGTTATATGTAATTTATTCTGCTTACACTCTTGTAACCGACTAGGCTTCAACCCTAGCTTCGGGGTTTAATTTTCTTCTGCAGACGAGGGTCGTCTTGCTTTACTCTATTATTGTCTAGCACCTTACACTGTTCTTTATGTCTGCCAGCATTATGTTTATAAGGAAGGAAGAAACAAGAAGATTTCGTGTAAATGGGTTACCTATGTTATAATTACGTTCTACAGTAGTTGTATCCATGGTTTTTTGAGAACTATATCGTAGTTGTTGCTTGCTCTTGTGTGTATGGAAATTTTGTTGCTGTCGTAACTCTGTGTTAGGAATATTCTGTTATTGCTTCATTGTTCAAACTCAGGAAATGTATCTCTATTTGTTAGGAAGGATCTATATAAACACATAGTGTTGTTTAATTGACACAGATAGTAATTAGAGGGGAAAAGAAATAAATATAATAGAAATATTATTTGCAGATGGATTCAGATACTCAGGTGTTTGAAAATTATTTTCTTCTTTTTGTATTCCTATTCTTGTGCATTGAACCCTACATTCGCTTTTGTATTGTTTTCGAGACATTTCTCCCAACTGCTCGCAATTACATCTGCAGTTACACGGTTGATAACTATTTCAGGTTTTCTTGCCCCGTAGAATATATATTATCTTCTTTTTGTTTTTTTTTTCTAAATGAAAGACAGTTGTAAAATAAATAAAAGAAAACAAATAGTGCTGCTGTAACCACCTTCATCTAATTGTGTTGTTCCTAATTACAACTTAACTAATAACTAAATAAATTAATTAATTAAAAAAAAAAAAAAAAAAAAAAAAAAAAAAAACAAGTTTCTAATTATTGTGTTGATCAATAAATGGAACCAAATGATAATGAACCTGTTCTCCTTGACTGAGACCAAACACTTGGTCATGGTACCCTCAACTAGATGCTCCTGCATCAGGCTCCCAGGGTAAGAAAAATTCATGACTCCAGTCCATGAGCTTCTCGACTAAATAACCTGCCTACTGTATTTGTTTGTCGTCAAGCCATGAATTGTCCTCAATGGGACGGTTCTTCCACTTGACCAGATACTGTAGGTATTCCTTCTACCGAGTTTGCCTATCCACCTGAGTGTCAAGGATCCTCTCGATCTCAAGGGGCTGAGTTGAAGACATTTGTCTCATCCAAGTCTCACTCCCTTCCTGTGTGTCCCGTGCAGGCCATGTTGTATTGTCTTCCTTAGGACTGGCAGTATATGGAAACAAGTCTACCACATTGAAGATGGGTGATATGCCTATCCCTGGAGGTAGCTATAATTCATAAGCATTTGCTAAAAATTTACGCAGAATTTTACGAGGGCAAATCTTCTTATATTTCAATTTGTTGTATTCACCCCTAGGAGAACGTTCTCTACACAAATGTGCGAGGACTTCATCCCCAACATTAAACTATACCTCTCTCTGTTTCAGACCTTCCCGCTGTTGTATTTTTTACTGTTATCCTGCAAATTCATGTTTACCTACTTGTGTAGGTCATTCATTGCTTTGGCGAAATCTTCCCCATCAGCACTCTGTCTTTCCTACTGTCCTAGATCTCATAATTCATGCACTCCATGAGTATGCATGCCATATAAGATTTGAAAAAGACTGTGCCCTGTGCTGCGATTGGGTGAGTCATTGTAAGCGAACTCTGCCTCGACAAGTACACGATCCCACATCCGTGAATTTTCCCTGATCAAACTTCGTAGTAGGTTCCCTAAGCTCCTGTTTACCACCTCTGTTTGCTCATCGGTCTGCAGGTGATAAGAAACGTAATTGTGTGTCCATCTTTTTCCACAAGGTGTGCCAGAAGTGCCCTATAAATTTCATGTCCTTGTCGGAAATAATGGACTTAGGCATGCCATGTAGCCTGAAGATCTCTATGAAAAATAAGTGGGCCACGTGAGTGGCATTGCTGGTTTTTTTTACAAGGGATGAAATGTGCCATTTTTTAGAACCGGTTTACTACTACCGTCACAGAATCATAACCCCGCTGCGTCCTTGGTAGACCCAAGACAAAGTCCAAACTGACTGAGTCCCACAGTCTGCTCATAATAGGCAATGGTGTGTAGAGTCTCGTATTCTGACTGTGTACTTTCACCAACTGACACACTTTACATATAGTTACAAATCTCTACACATCCCTTCGCATTCTTAGCCAATAATAAAAATGGTTGAGCTGATCTAAGGTCTTATCAATGTCAAAACATCTGGCCAGACCTTCGCTGTGCTTCTCCTTGATGATGTTCTCCCTCATCGAACAGACAGGAATGCATAGATGTCCCCCTTTAAAAAACAACTTCTCCTGTAAATTATAGTCCAGCCACGGACTATTGTTCCTTAACAAAGGATTTTGGCAAGCTTCATAAGCCTCCTTGAAATCCGCATCTGTCTGATACAAGTCTGTCAAATGTTTGAACCCCAACACTTGTACCGTGCTCTCCTGTAAGAGCAAAGCTCTTCTGCTCAATCCATCTGCTACCTTGTTGGCCTATCCACTGATGTGCTTCAAGAAAAACGTGAAACTCTGCAAATACTCAACCCACTTTGCATGCTTGTGGTTCAGTTTATGTTGTTGCATCACATATTGTAATGTAGAATTATCAGAAAACAAAACAAATTCATTCCCCAGCAAATAGTGTCTCCAATGCTTCAATGCTTGGATGACAACATAGAATTCCTTATCGTAAGATGAGTACTTCTGCCTGCTTTCGTTTAGTTTTTCACTGAAGTAAGCAACAAGTTTGTCTTCCTGGCTGAGTACAGCCCCAATGGTTGTACCACTGGCATCACAGCGAACTTGGAAAAGCTTGTTAAAATCTGGCAATCTCAGGATTGGTCTTTCTGTAATCTTCTTCTTTAGTAGCTGAAAGCTTTTCTCTGCTGCCTCGGTCCAACGGAAAGGTTGACTTTCTTTTTTTATAGTATCTAACATAGGTGCGCAAATCTCACTGAAATGCCTTATAAATTTACGATAAAAACTTGCCAACCATTGAAAACTACGTACTTCAAACAGAATTTTTGGGGATGGCCAGTTAATGATTGCTGCAATCTTCTTTGGGTCCATCTTTCGCTCATTGTCTGCAATCACAAAACCCAAATACACTAATTCTTTCTGAAGAAAAGAATATTTTTTTTAGATTTATCAGCAACTTGTTTTGCTGCAATTTCTCCAGCACACTTCGAACATGTCGAAAATGTTCTTGTTTGGTTTTACTAAAAATCAGTATATCATCAAGATATACAATTATGAACTTTCCGATGAATTCTTTCAACATGTCATTCATCAAACGCATAAAAGTACTAGGGGCATTACTCAACCCAAATGGCATTACCAACCATTCATACAGTCCTTCATTGGTCTTGAAGGTTGTCTTCCACTCATCTCCTTCTGTGATTTGAATCTGATGATAACCACTCTTCAGATCAATTTTCGAGAAATATGCTGCCCCGCTCAAACAGTCCATCATGTCGTCCATCCGTGGTAACGAAAACCTGTACTAATGGTGATCTTGTTGATGGCTCTTGAATCTGTGCACATCTGCCATTCTCCTCCTTTCTTAGGAGCTAAAACTGTCAGAACTACACAGGGACTTAAACTTTCCCTTATCAACCCCTTATCTAGCAATTCGTGTACCTGTTTTCTAATCTCCACATTGTCTATAGGACTCATTCGGTATGCTGCCTTATTCGGAAAACTAGCTCTAGGTATAAAGTCAATGTTATGACTAATACTTCTCTTAGGAGGCAATTTATCTGGTAAATCATCCACTACAATATCGCTGAATTCCTGAAGCATTTTCTGAATTTCTGTAGGTAAATTAGACATTTATGTGTGCAAAAACATTGTTTTTTCCATTCTCACAACAGCATAGTTCACTTCGTTATCTTCAATCTACTTTCAAAAACTATTTTCCACCCATTAGTAACACTTTCATCTCGCTTGTTTCTGATGCTTCCTCCTCCTTGATGGGCACAAGTGTGTGCTTATTCCCATATTTGACAAACTTGTAACAATTTGTCTTCCCATCATGCACTACCTTCTGGTCATACTGCCATGGCCTTCCTAGCAGTATATGACATATGTCCATTGGCATAATATCACAAATAACCTTGTCTTTATACCTGCCAATATGGAACTCAACTTCACAATGTTCGTCAACCAACAACTGATGGCCTTTCTGCAACCACGATACCTTGTAGGGAGTGGGATGCTTTAGCCACTTCAAACCCAACTTCTCTACCATTTCTGTGGAAACTATATTATCCATGCTCCCACTATCGATAATCAACTTGTAGCATTTTCTGTGCGACTTACAAACTGTCTAGAATAATGCCTTCCTTTGAGTTTGTTCAGCTGTCTCCTTTGCTGGTTTCAACAGTACTTTATTCTGAACTAAAGCTTCCCATATTTGCGGCACATTTTCTGCTTCCTAGGGTGGTGCCTCTGCTTCCTTCGCTGTGCAACATACGCTCCTCTTTGATTAGCTTGTTCTGCTTCAGGACACTCAAAAGATTTGTGCCCCCACTTGTTGCACCTATAGAACTAATAGGCAGTTCCTTTGCCTCAGCCATTTCCCCTACCTCTCTGGTATGGCCTTCCTCCTCTAGTGTTGTCTCCTTTTTCTGCTATCCTTGAAGTCTTGGAACTGCTTTCCTCTTCACTATTATTGGCAGTTCATCCTCTGCTATAGGATTGTCCTCTTCCTCTGCTGGTTCCCTATCCTCTCCTAGCATTTTGTTTTCTGGTGATCTTCTCCTCTTCCTTCATGGCATTCTGGTAGGCTTCCTCTATATTTTTTGTGGAAAGAATGCTTATCTCATCCAATATTTCCAATCTCAAACCATTTACATACCTTGTTGTTTTTTCTAGGGTATCCTCCGTGTAACCAGCTCTTCAATTTACCCGATAGAATTCTTCAGTATACTCTCTCATTTTCATCCCTTTTTGCCTCAAATGCTACACTTTCCGATGCAGAGAAATCTAGTAATCTTTGGGCAAAAATATGCCTTTCATCTTGGCCACCATTCTTGGCCATTTCTTTATTGGCAATTTTTTCATCCTTCTTCTTTCCGCTTGGACACTGTCCCACCAAAAGGTTGCGTGTCCTGTCAGCTTATTTGCAACAAACTTAACTCTCTGATATTCGCTGACCGCTTCACATTCATAATATTTGTCCAATTCGCTGATCCAGTCCAACAGAACTTCTGTGGACAAGCTGCCATCATAATTTGGAATCTCAAACTTAGGCTTGCTACTAGCCAATAGGACTGACCCCAACAATCTAATTTCAGGCCCTTCCTCATCTGATCCATCTATTGCAACTATAGATTCTTCTTCGCTGTCATCTCCTACCTTCAGATTCCTTCTCCTTCCTACTTCAACTGCCTCCAAATGGGTAGTAAGGATCCTAATCTTCTCCCGCAATCCTTCCCCTGCTACTCTCTGAGCACCTCTTCCACAACCTCATCTTCCAACTTCCATTTTTCAAGAAATCTCTAAAACCTGCACTGATACCACAATATGATGGGACCAACCCTTCAACTTGCAGATTAACCTAGATTAACCAATGATTAATTCAAGGTTCAGGTCAAACACACATAATTAGCCCTAAGCAGTTGATTAACATAGATATTTATTCGTTGGAATTGATTGTGTAGTTATTACTGGTATGCTGACATCTATACTCGCCTCAATTTTTTTTCTTCTCGCTCTTTGGTTATGCTATAACCCTCGTTTGCTCTTCATTTGGGAATTTTGGCTTATCTCTGTTGTGGTGAGGGTTTGTGTTCTTTTGTTGGCCTGCTTGCGACTGTGTCAAACTCTGCAGTAGTGCTCTGTCTGCACCTGGCTATGGGTTCCTCTACCTGGTGGTGAGGTAACTCTGCCCACACTTGTTGTTTCGTTACCCGGTTGCCTGGGCACTGTGTTGGAGGCTTCGTTGACATCATGAGAGGGTTTACTTCATTCCTCTGTTGGCTCTTTAACATTCTTCGTGGTTACTGCTCTTTCCACCATTCCCTTATCTCACTCTGTTTAGTTCTCTGGTTAAGCTCCCGGTGATTGGTTCTCTGGTTGAAGTATGAATGTTTTGCTGTCCTTGCAGGTCTCAGTCATAGTGGGCTTCCTCGGCTTCACTTGGTCCTGGCAAGGTAAGCTTGCTTTTCCATGCTATAGCTGGTATTCTCTGCGTTTCTTCGACACTAAGGTAATCACTCCTTTGTGTGCAGGGTTTTCACTTGTGACTATGACTTAGTTGGGGTTTCATTCCTCCATTGTTGTGACTCCTCAGGTAAGCTAGCTTTTCCTTCTCTGCTCGTTAATTTTCACATTCAGTTTTCTTGGCATACAAATGACTGATATGGTTTCATTGGTTTTCTATGGCAGGTTGGGGTTTGCTCTAGACTCGGTCTCTGAAATGGTTGCAACCCAATGATTCCTATAGGGTCATTCTCTGCTACTGTTACTTAGTTTGTAGCCTTCTTTTCTCTGTTGTGACACTAGGAAAGTCCCAGTGCTCCTCATATATTTGTCTTCTGCTATCGAGTGACCTTTGGCTCTGATTGTATGTAACTTAGTCTGATTTTTAGGCTCGGTTATATGTAATTTATTCTACTTACACTCTTGTAACCCACTAGGCTTCAACCCTAGCTTCGGGTTTGATTTTCTTCTCCAGACGAGGGTCGTCTTGCCTTACTCTATTATTGTCTAGCACTTTACACTGTTCTTTATGTATGCTAGCATTATGTTTATAAGGAAGGAAGAAACAAGAATATTTCTTGTAAATGGGTTACCTCTCTTATAATTGCATTCTATAGTAGTTGTATCCGCCGTTTATTGAGAACTATCACGTAGTTGTTGCTTGCTCTCATGTGTATGGAAATTTTTCTATTGTTAGAACTCCGTGTTAGGAATCTTCTGTTATTGCTTCATTGTTCGAACTCAGGAACTGTATCTCTGTTTGTCAGGAAGGATCTATAGAAACACACCGTGTTGTTTAATTGACACGGATAGTAATTAGAGGGGAAAAGAAATAAATATAATAGAAAGATTGTTTGTAGATGGATTCAAATACTCAGGTGTTTGAAAATTATTTTCTTATTTTTGTATTCCTGTTCTCATGCATTGAACCCTTTCAAAATGTGTTACATTCGCTTTTGTATTGTTTTCGAGACATTTCTCCCAACTGCTTGTAGTTACATCTGTAGTTACATGGTTGATAACTATTTTGGGTTTTCTTTCCCCATAGAATATATATTATCTTCTTTTTGTTTTTTTTTTCTAAATGAAAGACAGTTGTAAAATAAATAAAAGAAAACAAACAGTGTGGCTGTAACCACCTTCATCTAACTGTGTTGTTCTTAATTACAACTTAACTAATAACTAAATAATAATAATAAAAACAAGTTTCTAAATAATGTGTTGATCAGTAAATGGAACCAAATGATAATGAACCTGTTCTCCTTGACTAAGACCAAACACCCGGTCATGGTACTCTCAACTGGATGCTCCTACATCAGGCTCCCGAGGTATGAAAAATTCATGACTTCAGTCCATGAGCTTCTCGATTGAATAGCCTACCTGATGTGTTTGTCTAGTGTCAAGCCATGAACTGTCCTCAATGGGATGGTTCTTCCACTTGACCAGATACTGTAGGTATTCCTTCTACCGAGTTCGCCTGGCCAGCTGAGTTTCAAGAATCCTCTCGATCTCAAGGGGCTGAGCTGAAGGCATTTGTCTCATCCAAGTCTCACTCCCTTCCTGTGTGTCCCGTGTAGGTCGTGCTGTACTGTCTTCCTCAGGACTGGCAGTATATGGAAACAAGTCTGCCACATTGAAGATGGGCGATATGCCTATCCCTGGAGGTAGTTGTAATTCACAAGCATTTGCTAAAAATTTACCCAGAATTTTACAAGGGCCAATCTTCTTATATTTTAATTTGTTGTATTCACCCCTAGGAAAATGTTCTCTGCGCAAATGTGTGAGGATTTCATCCCCCACATGAAACTGTACCTCTTGCCATTCAGATCTGCCCGCTGCTTGTATTTTTGACCGTTGTCCCACAACTTCATCTTTACCTACTCATGTAGGTCATTCATTGCTTTGGTGAAATCTTCCCCATCAGCACTCTGTCTTTCCTGCTGTCATAGATCTCATAACTCATGCACTCCGCGAGGATGCGTGCCATATAAGATCTGAAAAGGACTGTGCCCCATGCTATGATTGGGTGAGTCATTGTAAGCGAACTCCGCCTGGACAGGTACACGATCCCACATCCGTGAAATTTCCGCGATCAAACTTCATAGCAGGTTCCCCAAGCTCCTGTTTACCACCTCTATTTACCCGTCGGTATGCAAGTGATAAGTAGAGCTGAAACTTAATTGTGTGTCCATATTTTTCCACAAGGTGCACCAAAAGTGCCCTGTAAATTTCACGTCCGTGTTAGAAATAATGGACTTAGGCAGGCTGTGTAGCCTGACGATCTCTGTGAAAAATAAGTGGGCCACGTGAGTGGCATCGCTGGTTTTCTTACAAGGGATGAAATGTGCCATTTTTAAGAACCAGTCTACTACTACCATCACAAAATCATAACCCTGCTGCATCCTTGGTATACCCAAGACAAAGTCCAAACTAACTGAGTCCCACAGTCTACTCGGAATAGGCAATGGTGTGTAGAGTCTCGTATTCTGACTGTGTACTTTTCCCAACTGACACACTTTAAATCTAGTTACAAATCTCTACACATCCCTTCGCATTCTTGGCCAATAATAAAAATGGCTGAGCTGATCTAAGGTCTTATCAATGCCGAAATGTTCGGCCAGACCTCCGTTGTGCTTCTCCTTGATGATTTTCTCCCTCATCGAACAATCGGGAATACATAGTTGTCCCACTTTAAACAACAGCTTCTCCTGTAAATTATAGTCCAGCCACGAACTATTGTTCCTTAACAAAGGATTTTGGCAGGCTTCATAAGCCTCCTTGAAATCCGCATATGTCTAATACAAGTCTGTCAAATGTTTGAACCCAAACACTTGTACTGTGCTCTCCTGTAAGAGCAAAGATCTTCTGCTCAATGCATCTGCTACCTTGTTGGCATGTCCACTGATGTGCTTCAAGACAAACATGAAACTCTTCAAATACTCAACCCACTTTGCATGCTTGTGGTTCAGTTTATGCTATTGCATCACGTATTGTAATGCAGAATTATCAGAAAACAAAACAAATTCATTCCCCAGCAAATAGTGTCACCAATACTTCAATGCTTGGATGACAACATAGAATTCCTTGTTGTAAGATGAGTACTTCTGCCTGCTTTCGTTCAGTTTTTCGCTGAAGTAAACAACAGGTTTGTCTTCCTGGCTGAGTACAGCCCCAATGACTGTACCACTGGCATCACCGCAAACCTGGAAAAGCTTGTTAAAATCTGGAAATCTCAGGATTGGTCTTTCTCTAATCTTCTTCTTCAGCAGTTGAAAGCTTTTCTCTACTGCCTTGGTCCAACGGAAAGGCTGATTTTCCTATTTTATAGTATCCAACATAGGTGCATAGATCTCACTGAAATTCCTTATAAATTTGCGATAAAAACTTGCCAACCCATGAAAACTACGTACCTCAAATACACTTTTTGGGGATGGTCAGTTAATGATTGCTGCAATCTTCTCTGGGTCCATCTTCAGCTCATTCTCTACAATCACAAAACCCAAATACACTAATTCTTTCTAAAGAAAAGAACATTTCTTTTCAAATTTATCAGCAACTTGTTTTGCTGCAATTTCTCCAGCACACTTCGAACATGTCGAAAATGTTTTTCTCGGTTTTACTAAAAATCAGTATATCATAAAGATATACAATTACAAATTTCCCGATGAATTCTTTCAACATCTCATTCATCAAAAGCATAAAAGTACTAGGGGCATTACTCAACTCAAATGGCATTACCAGCCATTCATATAGTCCTTCATTGGTCTTGAAGGTTGTCTTCCACTCATCCCCTTCCCTGATTCGAATCTGATGCTAACCACTCTTCAAATCAATTTTCGAGAAATATGTTACCCTGCTCAAATAGTCCTTCATGTCATCCATCCGTGGTAATGGAAACCTGTACCTGATGGTGATCTTGTTGATGGCTCTTAAATCTATGCACATCCGCCACTCTCCTCCTTTCTTAGGAGCTAAAACTATTGGAACTGAACAGGGACTTAAACTTTCCCTTATCAACCCCTTATCTAGCAATTCTTGTACCTATTTTCTAATCTCCTCGTTGTCTTTAGGACTCATTCAGTACGTTGCCTTATTCGGCAAACTAGCTCTAGGTATAAAGTCAATGTGATGACTGATACTTCTCTTAGGAGACAATTTATCTGGTAAATCGTCCACTACAATATCATTGAATTCCTACAGCATTTTATAAATTTTTGCAGGTAAATCAGACATTTCTGTGTGAAACAACACTATTTTCTACATTCTCACAACAGCGTAGTTCACTTCACTATCTTCAATCTGCTTCAAAAACTGTTTTCCACCCATTAGTAAGACTTTTGTCCCACTTGTTTTTGCTGCTTCCTCCTCCTTGATGGGCACAAGTGTGTGCTTAATCCCATCTTTGACAAACTTGTAACAGTTTGTCTTCCCATCATGCACTACCTTCCGGTCATACTGCCATGGCCTTCCTAGCAGTATATGACATACGTCCATTGGCATAATATCACAAATAACCTTGTCTTTATACCTGCCAATATGGAACTCAACTTCACACTGTTCGTCAACCAACAACTGATGGCCTTTCTGCAAACACGATACCTTGTAGGGAGTGGGATGCTTCAGCCGCTTCAAACCCAACTTCTCTACCATTTCTGTGGCAACCAGATTATCCGTGCTCCAATTGTCAATAATCAACTTGTAGCATTTTCTGTGCGAATTACAAACTGTCTGGAATAATGCCTTCCTTTGAGTTTTCTCAGTTGTCTCCTTTGCTGGTTTCAACAATACTTTATTTAGAACTAAGGCTTCCCCTGTTTCCGGCACATTTTCTGCTTCCTAGGGTGGTACCTCTGCTTCCACTAGCTATGCAACATACACTCCTCTTTGACCAACTTGTTCTGCTTCAGGAGACTCAAAAGACCTATGCCCCCACTTGTGGCACCTATATCACTAATAGGTAGCTCCTTTGCCTCAGCCATTTCCCCTACCTCTCTGATATGGCCTTCCTCCTCTAATGATGTCTCCTTTTTCTGTTGTCCCTGAAGTCTTGGAACTGCTGCCCTCTTCACTATTATGGGTAGTTCATCCTCTGCCATAGGATTGTCCTCTTCCTCTACCGGTTCCCTGTCCTCTCCTAGCATTCCGTTTTCTAGTGATCTTCTTCTCTACCTTCATGGCACTCTGGTAGGCTTCCTCTATATTTTTTGGGGAAAGAATGCTTATCTCATCCAATAGTTCCAATCTCAGACCATTTACATACCTTGCTGTTTTTTCCGGGGTATCCTCTGTGTAACCAGCTCTTAAATTTACCCGGTAGAATTCTTTAGTATATTCTCTCACTGTCATCCCTTTTTGCCTCAAATTATGCACTTGCCGCTGCAGAGAAATCTGGTAATCTTTGGGCAAAAATCTACCTTTCATCTTGGCTACCATTCTTGGCCATTTTTTTATTGGCAACTTGTTCCTCCTTCTTCTTTTCGCTTGGACACTGTCCCACCACAAGGCTGCGTGTCCTTTCAGCTTTGTTGCAGCGAACTTAACTCTCGGATCTTCGCTGACCTCTTCACATTCGAAATATTTGTCCAATTTGAGTATCCAGTCCAATAGAACTTCTGTGGACAAGTTACCATCATAATCTGGAATTTCTAGCTTAGGCTTGTTGCTAACCAATAGGATCGACCCCAACAATCTAATTTTAGGCCCTTCCTCATTTGATCCATCTGTTGCAACTATAGCTTCTTCTTCGTTGTGATCTCCTACCTCCAGATCCCTTCTCCTTCCTACTTCAATTGCCTCCAAATGGGCAATAAGGATCCTAATCTCCTCCCGCAATCCTTCCTTTGCTACTCTCCGGGTACCTCTTCCACAAGCTCGTCTTCCAACTTCCATTTTTCAAGAAACCTCCAAAACCTACTCTAATACCACAATATGATGGCACCAACCCTTTAACTTGCAGATTAACATAGTTTAACCAATGATTAATTCAAGGTTCGGGTCAAACACACATAATTAGCCCTAAGCAGTTGATTAACATAGATTATTCGATGGCATTGATTGTGTAGTTATTACTGGTACACTGGCATCTGTACTTGCCTCGATTTTCTCCTTCCCGCTCTTTAGTTATGCTATAACCCTCGTTTGCACTTCACTTGGGCATTTTGGCTTCTCTTTGTCGCGGTGAGGGTTTGTGTTCTTTTGTTGGCCTGCTTGCGACTGTGTCGAACTCTGCAGTAGTGCTATGTCTGCACCTGGCTATGGGTTCCTCTACCTGGTGGCGAGGTAACTCCGCCCACACTTGCTATTTTGTTACTCGGTTGCCTGGGCACTATGTTGGAGGCTTCGTCGACTTCGTGAGAGGGTTTACTTCATTCCTCTATTGGCTCTTTAACCTTCTTCATGGTTACTACTCTTTCCACCATACCCTTATCTCACTCTATTTCAGTTCTCTGGTTAAGCTCCCAGTTATTGGTTCTCTGGTTGATGTATGAATGTTTTGTTGTCCTGGCAGGTCTCAGTCACAGTGGACTTCCTCGGCTTCGCTTGGTCCTGGAAAGGTAAGCTTACATTTCCATGCTATAGTTGGTCTTATTTGCTTTTCTTCAACACTAAGGTAATCGCTCCTTTGTGTGCAAGGTTTTCACTTGTGACTGTGACTCAGTTAGGGTTTCATTCCTCCAGCGCCGTGACTCCTTAGGTAAGCTAGATTTTCCTTCTCTGCTCATCAATTTTCACATTCAATTTTCTTAGCATAAAAATGACTGATGACTGGGAGATTTTCCTTCTTCTGCTATCAAGTGACCTTCGGCTCTAATTGTATGTAACTCAGTCTACTTTTTGGGCTCTGGTTATATGTAATTTATCATGCTTACACTCTTGTAACCGACTAGGCTTCAACCCTAGCTTCGGGGTTTGATTTTCTTCTGCAGACGAGGGTCGTCTTGCCTTACTCTGTTATTGTCTAGCACTTTACATTGTTCTTTATGTATGTCAGCATTATGTTTATAAGGAAGGAAGAAACAAGAAGATTTTGTGTAAATGGGTTACCTCTGTTATAATTGTGTTCTATAGAAGTTGTATCCGCGGTTTGTTGAGAACTATCTCATAGTTGTTGATTGCTCTCATGTGTATGGAAATTTTGTTGTTGTCGATGTTAGTGTCAGTCTTTACAACCTTCCTCCAGTGATCAAATATGCTCTTACAAAGTGATTTTGAAGTGTCAAAGTCAAATTTTGTCATTTCAGTGAGTCTTCAAGCAAAATTTGGTCACTAGGCATTAGGTCTAGGGTTTGCTTTCACTCCTTCTAATGTTGTCCAAATGGAAGTCTATGTCATCAGTTAGCTGAGTCTATCATCATTCATAGGGTTTTCATTATCATGTCAGTGTCTAATGAGTCATTTTACGTCTTGTTCATGCTTCAGTTGTGCCTTGGCAAGTCATTTCCTCTCTAGGTTTTGAAGCCAATTTCTCTTGGTAGATCAATCAATGGCACAAACTTGTTCCTGATGTTCATACACCTTCCCCTATCCTTAAAGACCATATCATACACTTCCCAACACTCAGATTCCCCAAAATCCTCATTTTTGCACAAACCCTAGTTTCTAGCTACAATCTGGCAATTTTCTAGGTTTGGCCTGTGATTTGCCCTTTTGGACCCCTTCCCCTCACTTAACTCTGAGATTCCACTTTCCCCTGCTTCCTAACATCCCTCCCCACTCCCAAAAATTTCCCCAAGAATTTAGAAGCCCCCTATCCCCTTCATTTCGCTTTGTTTCGACCAAATTCCTTGTTTCACACATCGGGGCAAGTTTCACTCAAATGATGTTTCAGAGCAGTCAGAGATGAATTTTGGAAACCTGAGAGAGGTTTTTGTCCATAACATGCCAAATAAGAAAAACCTCCATCACTTTTTACACAGGTGTCATGGTTTGAGAGAAATGTCAAGAATACCGTTGCCTCAGGAGAATCAAAGGCACCTCTGAAGTGACCCTGGGAAAATCAAGTTTTCTCCT
>APFE031146592.1:149863-162884 GCA_000404065.3 Pinus taeda
TATATACTCAACAGTACGTGGGAGCACAAGTCCGTACTGGCACTTGTCGTCTCAAAGAGGAGGAATCACCCAACCTATGATGAAAGCGATAGTTACCAGGCTTTACGATGCCGGAATACGTCTCTAGCCTAGACTTCTAAATGTTGTGCACTAGGTTCCAAAGCGTTTTTATGTTCATTGAATTTATTTTACAGTTGATCTTTCTTAAGAAGTTTGTCTTTAAGGTTCACCACGTGATGTAGATATACAAATCCTAAATATGCAATCTAAGATGATAAATAGTCGTTTACTTTCCTTTTGCAATGAAAATCCTAGCTACTAAGGAAAGAGAAGCGAAATTCTTTCAACATAGAGCAGAGAGCACACACTAAGATGCATTGTCCTAAATCAATCTCCAAAGTAGTCTAAATGCAAATGCACATGCATGTATTTGTTTTCCGCTTTCTTAATGTGTGAATGACAAAAAGAATGCTAAGTACAGATCTGAACTTTTTTTCTTTCAAAGCGACAGTACTAACAATTTTCTTTTCAAAAACGAAAGGAAGACGAAGACGACCCTTTGCGATTTAAAATTCAAAAATGAAAGGAAGACTAAGACGATACTTTTCGATTTCGAATTCAAAAAATGAAAGGAAGGCTAAGACGACACTTTGCAATTTCGAATTTGAAAAATGAAAGGGAGACTAAGAGCTACACTTTCAATTTCAATTTGAAAACTGCTTTCGAAACTTCAAAGAATTGATGATTCAAATCAAAAACAATGGCAAAAGTGTAATCAACTATTAGAAAGAGGAAGATTCTTTTCTTTGACTGAACACGACACTTGCGACACTTTCAAATCAAAAGATGACAGTTTGATTAAGCTATTGTTTGCGCAAGAGAACTGTAAATGACGAAAAATACATAAAAACATTCACAATTCTTTATACAATGGAGGTTGAATGATGCAAAGGAAGGGAGTTTGAACAGTGATATACTGATCACAGATAGCAAAACTACTGAATAAAGCTGAAGAGAATGAAGAAAAAACCAAAATCTGGAGGCAGAAACAGTCTTATCTGATCATCGCACCTGTAACACAGAAAAACAAGGATGCATCTCACCTATAGCACACGGTAGGTACGATGCATCTAGACCATCAAAGGGAGACAGTGCGATGGTCCAGGGACGAGACTGGGCTTGGTTTTTGCTCACAGTTTGCAGCTTAGCTCAGGGATTTAAGCTAAGCTAATGATAGTCAGTAAATACAAAGCATAGGGGCGGATCTAATGAGGTTACTTGAGCTACCACCAGGGCACTTAGGATGTTTTCAAGTCAGTTGTTCAGTTTATAAACAAAACCCAGAGATGGACTAAAGCAGCATTGATCTACTTTGCACTTGCATAGCAAATGCAGTTCGAAGGTTAGTTGGCTTGACTTTAGGCTCCATCTATAGTTTATAAAGCTAACAAATATAAACAAGCAAACAAGTTATTCGGTCCCCAGCAGAGTCGCCATTTTGTTATCGGGAAAACTAGTGTCCATTCAGAGCTGCTAGTCCCATTAAGATGGATAGCTATCTTAGAAACAAGCAAACTAAAGTTACTTGTGTTTTCCTTTATGAGAGATAGATGAGAGAAAAGAAAAGAGTACCAACCAGAGTCTTTCGTTTGGCTCCTTGCTTTTTTCCTCTCTCCTTTGACAGAGCTTCACCACTCCTTCCTTACTTGTCTCGCTTCAAAGAACACCTGTAGAGTCAAAGCAACATAATACCATCAAAGCATAGAGATATATAACCATAAACAATATAGGATCAGATGTCTATTAACCATACAAATGCATATATCAATACAAGATTCAGAGATATACAAGAATATGGAGGAAAACTCAAATAGCTTTATTGCTAGAAGTAGTAGAAGAGAGGATTACAGCCCATTGGTCTGACCCAGCACCATCCTCCCAGCATGAAAGCCCTCTTCACCTCATTAAAAGCTTATATCACCCAACAATACAATGTTACACAGAGAAACCAACAACACTTCCTTACAAAATACAAAATTCTAGCCTTTGGATCTCTACGATGGGGGATCCATATATAGATGTTTGCAGGTGGGTGAGTCAGCTTCTAGGATTTTGATTAGTATCATATCTCTGATAGTTCTTGGTTCCACTTGGAGATTCATGATCACCTACTCATCCCTGGGCAAATTCAGAGAGGCAAGTGTCAAATGGGCAGTTTCTGGAAGATTCTCTGGGTTTCCACCTAGCCAACTGCTTTTTCCATTTGTCTTCTCTTGCTCATCGCACCCTACAGAAGGGATTTTCAATATGCATTGCATTTTTTGCATGTGGCAGGTGAGATGCACTGCACCCTTAGCACTGAGCAATCTGTATGGTCCAGTTTTGACCAGTCCTAAGTAGTTTTTTATGGAGAACTTTTGGGAGATGATGTAATCAGCTGACCTTGCTCCTTTAGGGTATGAAACAACACTTTTAGGGACTTAGAAGCCCTTGGTTTTATGGAAATATGTGATTGGGGTTGCAGTGCCCAAATATGTCTATAACACACCCGGTCCGAACCTTGAAAGCAGCTCCTTTTTCATTTGGGATGGTGGGTCCGACTGGGGATAATGGGACCAGTTTCCCAATTTGTGTGTGTTGATAAGAATTGACATTTCTATTTTCTAAAGATTTTTAAGTAAAATTATTTTAATCTAAGTCTAATTTAAAGCATGCAATTGTATTCTAATGAACTGAAATATCTAAGTCTAAAAATAACCCGGGATTCAACTTTTTACTTATGCGATCTAAAATAATTTCTAACAGCAATTGGTAATAAAGATCATTCAATCGCTACAAGAAAAGAATTCGATAAAAATGAATTGTTTCGTATAAAAAGTTAGCCGAAAAAATTGTGAGAAGCATATCACATAATAAGTCATTCATCTATTGAGCATAAACAGAATAGTCATTACCGTACAAAAGTGCCAAATAATAACTCAAACATTCAAGCTTTCATATATAAATAATTGAGCATAAAATATTACTTGGACACATAAGTAGAAATCATTAAGAGATAAAAGTACCATTGATAACAAGTTCTACTCATGAGCTTCAGCAATATAGATTTATCTCTTCCTAATTCAACATCTACTAAGAGTACAAAAGTGCATTTCAGTAGCAAATATTAGACACATATATCAATAAATCTTGTTCCATTCATTCATCAAAACCTCCTCTGAGGGTGCAGCAGTGCATGTTTTGAGGAAATGTTTTTGACAAATTTCAAGACCCTTCTCTAAATGCATGAGAGGGGTTAAAATACTACTTTCTAAATCCTAAAAATAGTTTATTACAAAAATATAGGAGGAGGTTTAAATGACTATCCTCATCTAAGGCAAAAAAATAAATCAAAACTACAACTAAAACTTAATCTAGAATTAACTATATATGTATCTGTTCTCTGAGGTTGCAAGCATTCAGCATCGGCTGGAGGAGTGTCGGTTGGCTGACTTGTGATTTTAGTTGCCCTGGGAAAATAGAATCAGCAAGTTTTGGCGCTATCTTCTTGGCAGAGTTCGTAAGGCATTTGAGAGTCATGCATTGACTATGTTGTTTAACCAAGTACTGCAAGTAAGTTTCCCAATTCAACTTAGTTAACTTCTTAATGGACTCTGCCCTTTCCTCAGCTTTTTGTCTCCATCTTGTCTGCAGTTGCTGTGCCTTTGGGAGAAATCCTAGTGTGGTCTCTGATATGAGGTTTGCTATGTGCAAGTTTTCATTGACACAATCAATAATGTTGTTTGTCGTTGTAGCTGCTTCTCCTACTGCTATGCATTGGGCGTTGAATGGAATCGCTAGGTTTCAACCGAATTTGTTTACAGCCCAAGGGTGCACCTGATAAATACTGTCAGTTTTGGAGCGTGGGTCCCGCCTTTACCCTTTAGCCCTTTTCTCCGTGGTTTTCTGGCTTACATGTGACCAAGTGCTCAGGGACTTTCCTTCTCGAGGGTTTTTGCCTAGTGATCCTAAGCATTAATCGCTCATCGGAAACTTCTTCCCTTTCCCGATCCAGGCTTCCTAGGTACTATTTTCACCTCCTATGCGATCTCGATGGGCCTCGGTCAGCGCGCTTTGCCCTTTTTTAATGGTTCTTCGCTTACCAACCAGTTCTTGGTGCATTCCGCCAAATCTTCGTTTTCTTTGGCAAACTTCTCCACGAACTGCTTGTTGTAGGTTACCTGCGGCTCTGGTAGATGATACATAAGCCTTAAATCCTATGAAGTGAATGAACCAATGAGGTCTTGGCTTCGAGACTTGAATTATCTGTCTGTTATGTCAGCACTGTCCAGTACGCACTTTACTATGTCTGTGTATGGAAGAATCTTCGGTCTTGCCACTATTTGATGAAGGAATGAACATGCAAGTTTAGTGATTGATGCCTCGGACGACTTGTGTGAGTCTATTGTTGCTTTAACCTCCATAACTCTGGGCTTTTCTTCTTCAAACAGACTGTACATGCCTTCCCAAGTAGTTATGTTGGCATCTCTGTTGCAGGCGGTGTCTGTGTATAAGGGCATCATCTCTTTGTCCTCAGCAACCGAATCTTTTCCCTTCTTTCCCATTATGTTTTGCAGACTACTGCATATATTACTCTGCTTGCCGCTCCTGCAATTTACAAGCAAGGAAAGAATAATAGTAAAAGATAAGGTGACGGGAAAGCTCTTAATGCCGAAATCATATCAAATATATCACCTTACGTGAAATAACCTTTTGATCATATTTAAATCTTATCTCATAAATGACCATCAACTAACCATTAAATTGACATTAATTCCGATAACTTGGTATCGGATTACGAGAAAAAACTTTATTGAACTATGAGCCCTGCAGATCTGTGATAAAGCGATTTTGCGATTTGCTTCGCAATATCATAGATCTGTTTTGTCAACAATCATTTATTACCTTATGCGTCTGCGAGATGCGATTTGCGAGATACCTTATTGCATATTGTCGGATCAGGATATTTTACCTTAGGTGATACTTGTTGCGTATGGAATCCGTGATGTGCGATGAGTCTTTAAGGTGTGCAATCTCACATCGCGTTTTCGCAATTTCGAAAGCTTGTTTATACGATGTCCTCCATTATCCTTTGCGATGCGATGTTTTATTGTTAAGAGAACGATTTTATTCTTAACTTATCATAAAACTTAAGTTTTTTAGGTTTAGCGGGTGTTTTCTTAAGTTTATGATAGCATGTTTTATTCAAATGGAAACATAAGTGCTAGTTTTTATTTTTTAGAAGGGTCCCCATTTATTTAGCTTTATTACTAAAACTAAATAAAAAGGGGGGTTGTTTCTAGCCACAACAATTGGCAATTCACTAGGAAGAACCAGTTATTTCTGATTATCTTTCGAATTTTCTAGATTTCCAAAATGGAAATGTTTTCTGGAAAATCAAACTTTATTATAGAAATATAAAGTGCATCATGCTTTCAGCTGTTAATGGTAGTTTGTTTCTCCTGTGTTAACTTTGATTATTTACTTCCCAAAGCTAGTCATCGTATTTACATCAGCCACTACTTGGTTTATAAAGATAAAAACAAAGGCTTCTCTGTAGATCAATTTTAAGTATGCTCATTTGTCGTAGGTAGAGCCTCTGCTGCCAGCAGACGTTCATAGCCTCGACAAGGTTACCTGTTACCCAACAATGATCCTATATCCTACTTGGAGAAATATATAATTTTCAAAGATAAATCCACATCCACACTTGTTGTTTTTTGTTTTATTTTAATCCTTAAAGAACAATGTCTTGGTTTGGAAGCCAAATTATGACAATGCCATTCACTTGATTTATAACTTTGCTGAACAAGCTGCCTCGTGATGAGACCCCTTGTCTTTTGATTGCAACAATCTTGAGTCATTTCCCTATTTTGGTATGCAGTTTTAGCAATGTCAGCAAGTTATAATATCTATGATCATGATAAGTCGGCTCGTGATGAGACCTCTTATTCTTTAAGCTTAGAGTGTATCATTGGATTATTCCTTGAAACTCGTAATTCCCTAAGTGGGGAAGAATTCATTGGTTGCTTAAGAATAGCTCTAGACAACAATTATAGAGTTTTTGGAAAGAGCTTTTCTACAGAGAATCTTTGTTTTGTTATTGATGCTTTTCATTGACTGATATAAAACAAATTCCCACTAAAAGTTGTTTTCATCAAAATTCGTAAGATGGAAACTAGTAACATTTTCAGGTTTGTGGCATTTGACTGTATCTTTCAATAATAATGATCGATTTTCCAAATCAGTTCTATTTATACAAGCGAAAAACAAAATCTAAAAGAAACACTAATCTTTTTCGTGAATTCCCAAAGTTAACCATTTACAACCTGTTTTATTGTCAAAATAAAGCTATAAACAATAATTTACAAAAAATAGAAGAGTTCATCTTTTATGGAAAGTATTTTTTAAGGATTTGCCCATTAACAGGCAAAGACGTTTTTTTCCCTGCTAAATCTTGCAACATGAAAGCGGATGGACCTATGATTTCAACCATTTGGAATGGGCCAAGCCACATTCGTTGGAATTTAGTATGTTTTCCTTTTTCCTCATGTGCCTTATCTCATTTCAAAACTAAATCTCCAATTTGAAAATCCTTCCTAGATACCATGCTTGAATCAAAGGAAGCCTTTACTAATGCTTGATGATGAGCATGTGTGATTTGAACCTGTTCTTGTTGTTCTTCTAGCTTAAGGATCTACAATTGTCTTAGTTGTAAAGATGACGTTGGTGTTTCGTCAATAAATTGAACTAAGGGCAAAGAACGAATTGCTAGATGAGTTGGGAGAACTACTTCTTTCCCATAAACTAAATTAAAGGGAGAAGTGCCAATGGAAGCCTTTTGGATTATTCGCTTGTTAGGACCTCACATTGTCTCTTTCTGACTATACATTTTGTTATAATATCACCTTTTTCAACCTATATTTGAAAGTCCTTGTTAGTGTTTTGACTCAATTATTCCAAAGGTATGCAGTGATTCTTCTCATCACTATACGTTTAATTATTTAACATATAATCACGCTGTCTTCATAGTTAATCTTTGAATTTATTAGTTGCTGAACAATTAAAGAATGATGTGTAGCCCGCGTTGCTGAAACTGCCTGGAGTTGGCGGGACTATTTTTGCAGTTTCTGAAATAGTAAGAATGACATGCAAATCTCGAAGCTAAAACAGTTGAGATTTGTGTTCCAAATTTGACAGCAACAGAGGAACCAGATCGATCACTGAGGAAGCTATTACATTGGATGTAACGTCCGTAATCTAAAGACAGTATTACTATAACAACATTTTGTTGATGGGAAACTGATTTCCCTATTTTTGTATAATGGGTTGAAATAGAGTTTATAATATAAATCTTTTGTAATAGACGTCTCCTCTTTATAAAGAGGAGACATCTACATTAGAAGGGGGATGAATAGATTGCAGAAAAGGCTCAGTTGAAGGAACAGGACTAGAATCTTTTCTTACTGTAATATGACATATTGATGGATGAATAAAATTCGTGTTCTGAACATCTTTTTCTAGTTCTCGTCTCTTGGGGAATCTTGTGAGAAGGACAGGGCCTACCTTCATCACAAGATTCACCCATTATATTTCTGCAGTGTGTCAAGTGTGATTCTTATTCATACCTTATTAACAAGTATTGTGTTTTGGATATTGTTTTACCTTTGCTGAAACTCTATCCCTTTCTTAATCAATTGTTGCATTGGTCAAATTTATTTCATGAGTGTCTCATCGGTGATTAAGTTTACAGAGTGAATTGGCTAGCTAGATAAACACAGACAGGTGTTGAAGGTTCCCGCTCCGGAGATAGGGTCCTGATTCTCTGTTACAGCATCGCCATTGTTTTCCTTTGCAAATTTATTTCTCTCTGCTAGATTATTCCTTGAATGAAATTAAGCATTCCTTGATAAATATCTGCAATAGAGTATATTTTCTGTAACACAGAGTGGAGCTTCAGTTGTTAAAGCGAGGTGTGATTTGTTTGTACTACAACTTTTAGTGCTTTTAAGATTGAGTACATATAGTACGCAATTGCCTTTGAAATAATCAAACTTCCTTGGGTTGACAATTTATGTAGCACTTTAACCAGCAATTAAAGTGACCAACATTTTAGCGCCATTGTCGGGGAAGGCGACCGTAGATTTTAAGAGCATTAATGATTTTCTTTTAGATGTATAGGATGTATGAGAGGATGCAGGAAAACTAATCCTACAGGTGGCAAGGGCAAAGGCAGAGGAGGAAGGAAAACTTTCATTGACGACATTATTTCAAAAGCTGAAACGTCTCAGAGGATAAGTTCTCAGAGGCCACAGACTCAACACTCTCTCCAAACGAACTATGAAACAGAGGAAGTAGTAGGACCTGAAAGGGCCAAAGGGATAGTAGAACAAACTGAGGAGTCAATGGAAGACATTGAAGAACCAATAGAAGATATTGAGGGGCTAGTAGAAGTTGAGGAACCAGTTCAAAATATTGAAAGCCTGACAGAAAGCGCTGAAGACCGGGCAAGTGCAACAGGGGAACAACCAATGGATGGAAATAATGAAGGACTCTTTGGTGGGGGACGAGGAGGAAGAGAAGGAAGAGGCGAGAATTCTCTCTCCACCTTGGAATTCCCTATTGAGGATATTCCCAGAAGGGCAACTCCTATGAAGAATATCCCACTCCCAGCCCTACCTAACTTCCATGGTTTATCATCTGAAGACCCTGATGAATTTCTGTTTGAGTTTGATATATTATGTAGAAGTTATGATTATGTTACTAATCCTCAAAAGTTAAAGTTATTTCCAGCAACATTAAAAGGAAATGCACTAAGATGGTTCATGAGCCTGGGAGGACATGTGATCACAACATGGGAGCAGATGAAGGAGAAGTTTCTAGCCAAATATCAAGACTATTGTCGGACAAGAGAAAGAAAGGAGGAATTATTTAAGATGATTCAGAAGGAGGATGAAAATCTGGAGGCTTTCATGGAGAGATTACAATATAATTTGCAGAGATCTGATCACCCTAATATGAGTAAGGATATTCTTAAGACAATACTGTTGAAAGGGGTACGGGATGACTGTTTAGACATGTTGAATATGCTTGGTAAAGGGGATATATCTAAAGAATCATATGATGAGATTGTCAATCTCTGTAAGAGATGTTCAAGAGGAGCAGTAAACAGACCAAAAAGCAGGGATAGTACATATTCAAGAGTCTAAAAATCAGCTAGTGGGGGAGCAACAAGAGCCAAAATAGGTAATTTACTTGAAGAATTTAAAACTGAAATGTTAAGCTCTTTTGCTTCACAGATTGATACCTTGCAGATTAAAAAGAAACAGGCAGAGGCAGAAGCTGCTTTGGCCATTTTCTACCCTAAATGCAGAGAAAAACACCCACTGAGGGAATGTCCACTGGACAAGGTACCAATTTGGACCATTTGCGAGAAGGACCATGAGACTCAATAATGCCCTTCTTTACCAGGAATAAAAGCAGCACTGCAACCAACTGAAGAAGAAGCTGAAGCAGTCTATTTGCTGACACAGAGGAGGCAATGGCAACCACGAGGACAAGGTACGAATTCCAATATGCCATTTAATCGTTGGAATAATTGTCCTTCTTTTCAAGCAAATTACCCGCCCTTCAATCAAATGAAATACCCACCCTTCAACCAAATGGGCTTCCCACCCATGCAGCAAACAAACCCTCCCTTTGTAGATCCTACAATGTGGACTCCTAGGTCTCTACAACAACCTTATTTTAATCAATGGAGCCCAGGCTGGAGAGCTCAGCAAATGCCATTTCCAAACCAATTCCCTCAGTATCAGCGATCTCTCTCTTTGCCATCCAATGCTCCACCAGATAACCAGACAATGAGACCCCAGTTGCCTGTACAACTGAACCCTAATCCTAATAATAATAATAAAGCTATGCAAGTCATCGACATTCAGAACCAGCCTGTTTTCCCTGTGCAGTGTAATGATATCCATTTGCGGTCTGGGAGAATAGTCGAGCCTATTATTGATGATATTACTTCTTTTGACTCTGATAAAGAAGAGACAAAAAAAGATAAATCATCCAATAAGGGTGCTGAAACAGTTGAGCCACCCCCTAATAAAACTGCTGAAACAGCAGAGCCACCATTCCCTGAGCATTTAGCTCTCATTAAGACACCTGAGCCGCATGCTTTTAACCTTCTAGGGGAATTGCAGAATCTGTATGTTAATATCCCACTTTTGCAAGCACTCAGGGACGTACCAATTTATGCTAGAACTGTTAGAGACATTTGCATCAAGAAACCTAGAAGAAAAGCTAAAGATCCCCTTACAGTTCATGTGATGGGTGATCTAGCTGCTTTAATGATGGGAAAAACCCCTCTTGTAAAATATGGTGATCCTGGTCATCCTACAGTTATAGTATAGGTTGGAAAAACTATTGTTTCACGAGTTCTGGTAGACTTAAGTGCTGCTATAAACATTATGACCCTTGAAACTGCACAGTTATTACAGCTAAAGAATGTAATTAGAGAGACACCAACTATCCTAGAGCTAGCTGATCATTCCACCATCAAACCAGAAGGGGTTATTGAAGACCTGATCATTTCAGTTGAATCTTGGAACTACCCACCCGATTTGTTGTATTGCAGACTAAAACAAATTTGGGGGGGCATCCACTGATTTTGGGGAGACCCTGGTTGGCTACAACAGATGCCTTCATCAGCTGTAGATCAGGCTCAATGACAATTTCTAATGGATGTGAAACTAAGCAGCTCACTCTCTACCCTCATGCTACACCTATGATTAACAATGATAATTATGTATGGTTAGACTATGAGGATGATGATACCCAACCCATTTGACTATTGGACAAGCCTTAACTTTTAAAGACACCACCGAGGATGAACTAATTAGTAACTTTATTTCTGAACCCTCCTCAGTTACCTCTGAGACATATGATCAGTTAACTGCAATTTTGGAACCTGAATCATAGCAAAACCTTAAATCTAAAAATTTATCTCAAACATCAACTGATATCTCCTCTAAGAGTATAACAATAGAAATTGAACCTGGCAAAACATTGAATATAAACCCTAACTTGATAGATGCTGAAACAAAATAGTTAATGAAGTTACTTCGTGAAAATAAGGAAGCATTCGCATGGGACTACATAGATATGAAGGGGATCTCTCCTGAATTATGTACTCATTGTATCTATATCAAGGAGGGGTCTCAACCAGTCTATCAACCCCAGTGACGAATGAACCCCAATTTAAGGGAAATTATTAAAGAAGAACTTCAAAAACTGCTTAATGCAGGGTTTATATACCCTATATCTAACAGTGAATGGGTTTCTCCATCAGTAATAGTACCTAAGAAAAACAGGAGATGGAGAGTGTGTGTGGATTATAGAGCTCTAAACAAAGCTACTCAAAAAGATCATTTCCCCTTACCATTTATTGATCAAGTGCTAGACAGTTTGTCAGGAAAGAGATTCTTTTCCTTTTTATATGGTTTTAGTGGATATAACCAGATCAAGATTGCACCCCAAGACCAAGACAAGACCACTTTTACCAGTCCATGGGGAACTTTTGCCTATAGAGTTCTTCCATTTGGACTATGTATTGCTCCAGCAACATTTCAACGAGCAGTGATAGGAATTTTTTCTGATATGCTTAATGACTCCTTGGAGATATTTATGGATGCCTTTACTCCTTATGGTGTGACTTTTGAAGATGCATTACAAAACCTTGAGAAAGTACTTAAACATTGTATAGAAGCTCATCTTGCCTTAAGTACTGAAAAATGTCATATGATGATGAATGAAGGAATAGTATTAGGACACTTCATTTCATTCCTAGGGATTCAAGTTGATCCATCTAAAATACAGGTAATTCAGACTCTTCCTATCCCCAAAACACAAACTGACGTAAGAAGTTTTCTAGGACATGTTGGATATTACAGAAGATTCATCAAAAAAATTTCTAAAATAGCTTCTCCTTTGTTTGTGTTACTGACGAAAAATGTTGAATTCAAGTGGACTGGTGATTGCCAAAAAGCATTTGATGAACTTAAGCATTAGTTGTCTACAGCTCCTATTTTAAGAGGACCTGATTGGGCACTCCCCTTTCATATATCCTCTAATGCTTTAGATACGAAAATTGGAGCTGTCTTAGTTCAAGAAGAAAACAATATTCCTCATGCTATCTATTTTATTAGTAATATGACCCCCGTTGAACTTAATTACACAGTTACCGAAAAGGAATTTTTAGCAGTCATTTATGTTATTAATAAGTTTCGACATTATATTACTAGTTACCCTACTTTTTTTCATATTGATCACTCGGCCATTAAGTATTTAATGAATAAATCTGTTACAAATGCCCGAGTTATCAGATGGTTATTATTATCACAAGAATTTGATATTACAATTGTAGATCGACCAGGTAAAGAAAATGTAGTTGTTGATTTCCTTTCTCGCATAAAAAATTATGATAATACTCCAGTAGATGATTCCTTTCCTGATGAATATTTATTTGCAGTATCTTCTCACTCACCTTGGTATGCAAACATTGCCAATTATTTAGTTGCATGGAAGCTACCATCACACCTGTCACATAGAGAGAAAAGAAAAATCATTCAACAAAGTGCTCGGTACAGCTGGATAAGTGGGTGTCTTTTTCATACAAGACTTGATCAGGAAATTTAGAGATGCATTAGAGAAGATGAGGTTTATGATATATTGAAAGCTTGTCATGATGGCCCTTGTGGAGGGAATTTTGCTGATAAGAGAACATCACATAAAGTTCTCAGAATGGGTTATTATTGGCCATCACTTTTCAAGGATGCAAAGAAATATGTTAGGGCCTATGATAGCTGTCAGAGAATGGGCCAACCTAATCATAGAGATGAAATGCCACTGAACCCCCAGGTAATACTTGAACCCTTTGAAAGATGGGCTCTAGATTTTATAGGACCCATCAACCCTCCATCCAATC
>APFE031146592.1:163454-183456 GCA_000404065.3 Pinus taeda
AAGAAAGTAGTTTGGAGATTAGAGCTAATGAAGAATATGTTTTAACTTTTCTATTTGAAGAAATCTTTGTTAGGTTTGGAGTGCCTCGAGAACTAGTCACAGATGGAGGACCTCCTTTCAACTCCCATGTCTTTAAAGATACACTTCATAAATATCATATTAATCATAAAATGACTACACCTTATCACCCCCAAGCCAATGGGTAGGTGGAAAGTACAAATAAATTCATAGAAGCCATTTTAACAAAAACGGTAAAGGAGAATAGAAAGGACTGGTTTCAAAGGCTTCCTGAAGCATTATGGGATTACAGAAATACCTGGAGGAACACTACAAGTTTTTCACCTTATGAATTAGTTTATGGTAAAAGTGTTGTTTTTCCTGTGGAATTTGAAATTAAAACCTTAAGAATTGCTTTAGTTGTTAACCTTGACTTGACTGATGCACATTCAGCTAGGTTGCAACAGCTTCAGGAATTGGATGAAAAGAGGTTGGATGCCATCCATCAAACAACTATGACACAACAGTAAAGAACCAGGTGGCATGATAAAACCATTAAGCACAAGCAGTTCCAAAAAGGTAATTGGGCTCTATTGTATGACTCCTGTTTTGAAAATTTTCAAGGAAAATTAAGAACAAGGTGGCTGGGACCTTATGAAGTAGATACTGTTTTTCCAAACGGAACAGTCAGGCTCCTAACAATTGATGATTCTAGAACACCATTATTAGTGAATGGGTATCGACTCTGGTTGTACCAGCAACCTATTTCTAAAGAGGATTTCAAGGCCACTTGCATGACAGATACACATTATGTCTTTCTGGGGGAGTCTGCTACCACTCATTGCACCTAGTTTTTCTATTATATATTTTTATTAGATTAGATTTCTTAACTAATAATCCCTGTCAAGGGTTGCCATGTTACAAGTCAATATTTTGCAGATCCTAGATTCAGAGGCTGGCTGAAAAGAACAATTCCATTGCAAGAAGGATCAGGTTTCAGCTTGGGAAACATTGCCATTTCACTTCAAGTCATAATCCATTCCCTCACACTACCCTTCAGCAACATTTTCCTATTTTTCCTTAAACAACAAATTTTTCCTGTTGCTGAAACACCATTTTTCTTGTTGCTCAAACACCATTATTCTCGTTGCTGAAACACCAATTTCTCCCCATTTTCTTCGTTGCTGAAACACCAATCTCTCCATTGATGAAACACCAACCTTTTCCATCTTTCCCTAAGAAGCATACATTTTCCCATTTTTCCCGAGATTGAGACATCAATTTGTCTCAAAAACGACCAATACATATCACTTTTTCATTGAGAGAATTAGCCATTCATCCTGATAATTGTGTTCCTTCACTATTACCTCCTGTGAATAGAGAAAGCCTTTCATATAAATACCCTCATATCTTACAACCCCTTTTCGTAACCATTGGTGATCTATTAACGACGAGATTATACTTTCAGCACAACAATCGAAGGTAAAACGTGAGGTATGTGTGTTTATGTGTGAATATTAAATTGTATTTAATGAGAAGATTCTGGTATGATCGCCGAAATCGTCGTACATTCAAACTTATCATTTTGGCTGCAGTTGGGGGGAATATCAAAATCTTGCAATCATTACCTGATATGCCAGTCACCGTCGTTTTTTATCACGACCGTGTCTCGTCACCCTGTCTCTGTTTTATTATGTCATAACCTCATTCGCAATATCTTACTCTGTTTCGGCTGCGGTAACTCGGCTCTGTACTGTGCATTTTACTGAACTAGTAACTATGGGAGGTAACGTTATTCGACATGAACCTAGCTCAATGGCTCTATTAGAATTACACCCAGAAGCATATCAAGTTTCTCTGCAAGCAGGATGGGTGGACTATTTTTTAAGGCTCCAGGGATTTGATTCTCAACAAGTCTTGGAATTCACACGTAATTTAAGGGAAGGGTACTCTACTGTTCAGGGAGTTCGAATTCCAGTAACAGAGGGGGATATAGCGCAGGTTTCAGGATTACCAACTGATGGCATTTGTTGGTTCATTCGTAAACACCTCATTCTAACGCACAACAAGATTTTCTTCTACCAAGAGAGCGGGTCGAACCAAAAGGTAGGGGTGTTGCACTTCATTCATTACCACCTCCATGGCCGAAGGTCGCAGAGTTTGTCAAGCACTACTTCACCTGCGAAGGATGTTACCAGGTAGTGTACCAGCATGACTTTGTGTTGTTGAATGCCATACTATCTGCTTGGGTGCCTAAAGAATATGTCACATTATTCTGTGAATGAAAAGCACCCACTCCTCTCCCTCACTCACCATCGCTTGGTTCAACTCCTAATTCAGAGGGGCTTTGTCCTGCAGAATCCTCCTCCCCTTAACAACCCACCCTAGGAAGCTGCTGAAATTCCTCAACCAGTAGTCGAAAATCCTCAAGAAACTGTCGAAATTTCTCAATCAGCAGCCGAAACTCCCCAATTAGACGCTAAAGATCCTCAGCATACCCCTGGAATCTCGCAGTAAATTGAAAATCCTTTTGTTCAACAACTAGGGAGCATCTTTGATTCCTCATAAATTCCACCACCCACAACAGTCAATCCAATTAACCCCTCCCTCGTATCTACTCCATCCCTTAACTTACCTGAATCATCCACTCCCACGGTCCATATCCCCAGTGATGATTCAGATGAAAATATTCCCATTGCTAAGCTAAAAAGGAAAAGACAAGAAAAGGCTACACCCTCACTAAAAAGATGAACAAGAGCCTCAATTAAAGAAGCTGTTATTATTGATAATCCCCCTACCCTAAGGAAAAATATTCGTAAGAGAAAAACCATTGTGATTCTCGCCTTCCTGCCTCGAAGACGAACGAGGACCTCTTCTGAAACAGCAACTGAGACCATCACTCTAAATTCCCCACCTATTATCCTAAAACCCCATACCCCACCAGACCCTGAATCCTTACCTTCCTCACCCTCGGATACCGAAATGCAAAGTGTTCAGGATTTTGTGACATCATTCCTTTAAGAAGACACGGCTACTCCACAAGAACCAGCTGCTGCTCAAAAGTAGACACCCAAGATGATGTACAGCATGTAGCTGCTCCACAAGAACTAGCTACTGACCTAACAGATGTTACACAAGAACCACCTGTTAAGGAACAGAAAGCAGACAACCTACAGGTAGTTGTTACACAAGAACCAGCTACTAGTCCAGCAGGTGCTACACAAGAACCACCTACTGATGACCATGATCAGAAAATAGACCAAGACGTAGCTGCTACTGACTCAGCAGTTGTCACACAAGAACCACCTACTGAGGATGCAAATAATGAAGCTACCACTAAACAACGATCCTCCCATTCACTTGAACCAGCTACAGAGATTGCAACTGCTACAGAAGGCCCTGTCATGTTAGCTTCCCTTCAACAAGAAAATGATTTTTTGAAATATGAGATTGAGGTTTATAAGCACAAGTTAATGATGGAAAGGGAAGCTTATGAAAGATAATTCAATCTCTATACTTTAGCTCATGTAGCATCTGCAGCCGAGAAAAGTGCATAAAATGATCGATATAATGAATACATGTGCAGCCAATGTGGTGATCTCTATTCTCGAGCTAGTTATAAGATAATCGAAGTCCCATTGCCTGGACCCACTCATGCATCTACTCCTATCATAGTTAAAAAGGAATGCCCTGCTATTACACAAGAACCAACAGGGCCTTCAAAGACCTCTGGAGAAGAAATGAAACCACAAGTACCCCGGCCTACCCCAGTTGTTAAAGTTGAAAAACCAGCACCAAAGTCTTCGAAGACTGTGTCTATTCAGACTGAACCTTGGTGTGCAAGGACTGTCTTCACTCAGACCTCAAGTTTTCAAGAACTGAGGGATACATGGAAGAAAGAGGATGCTCTGTCACAAGAAAAGGCATTACAGGAACATAAATCATTATGGCAGAATCATGTATATAGAAATTGTGAAGTCCCAAAACACTCTCGTGCAGAGCACAAGGAGAATAAAAAGCTAAAAACCAGACTGTCTCTTATCTTTGATCTAGTTCAAAGATTACTGGCCACCAGGAAACCATCCTTTAACTATTATGTGTTTTTAAGAGAACGCTTAGCATTCTTCCAAGTGAAAGCAATCAGAGATGGATGATCCCACGAGGTGTCTACACCTCAGCAGTTTATTGAAACTTTTGCAGAAGCATCAATTAGCGAACAAAATTTGTTATGTGAACTCTATCTCCATAATGAGGACATGCCTGAAGATAGGAAGCTTAATTTGATTCCTTTGGTTGGTGACATTCAAATTAGAGCCTTCATTTCTTTCCTGGCCAATCAGCTTACCTGGAAAAATGCTTTCATGTCAGCAACACACAATGAAGAGAACTGCCTTCTCTGGATCCGAGCCGAGCCATAGAATGTCGTTGTTTTTATTTCTCAACATCGACGGGTTTTACAAGAGCCAAGAATGACTGAGCATATCAGAAAACTACAGGCAACAGTCTTAGAGGACTACCAACATTATGTCAAGACTAAGGGAACTTTGGCCATACAAGAAAACAATCTATTTTGGGAACACTGCCCTAAGCCGAGAAAGGAGTATCATCCTTTTAACCCTTTTAATCATCAGGCAACAATTTCACGAATACCTAACTATGTTAAATGTATTCAACAGTGTGCCAAGAAATGGTTGGGTTATCACTTTCACTTCCCTCTTCTATGGATGCCAGCACAGCAATATAAGGCTCACTTCAAGTTGTCCAAAAAGGAGGAGCTTGCAGCATGGCAAAAAGTTCAGAATGCCCAGGGTTTCAGAGACATGGTTGACAGCGCTTTTTATACTTACTGTATAAGCAATTTGCACTGTACATCCCAGTACTCCGACTCAGACTCAGAGTAAAAGTTTCATGGGGACATGCAACCCTTTTAGTTGGGGGGGATGTTAGGACCTCACATTGTCTCTTTCTGACTATACATTTTGTTATAATATCACCCTTTTCAACCTATATTTGAAAGTCCTTGTTAGTGTTTTGACTCAATTATTCCAAAGGTATGCAGTGATTCTTCTCATCACTATACGTTTAATTATTTAAAATATAATCACATTGTCTTCATAGTTAATCTTCGAATTGATTAGTTGTTGAACAATTAAAGAATGATGTGCAGCCCGCGTTGCTGAAACTGCCTGGAGTTGGCGGGACTATTTTTGCAGTTGTTGAAACAGTAAGAACAACATGCAAATCTCGAAGCTGAAACAGTTGAGATTTGCGTTCCAAATTTGATAGCAACAGAGGAACCAAATCGATCACCGAGGAAGCTGTTACATTGGATGTAACGTCCGTAATCTAAAGGTAGTATTACTGTAACAGCATTTTGTTGATGGGAAACTGATTTCCCTATTTTTGTATAATGGGTTGAAATAGAGTTTATAATGTAAATCTTTTGTAATAGATGTCTCCTCTTTATAAAGAGGAGACATCTACATTAGAAGGGGGATGAATAGATTGCAGAAAAGGCTCAGTTGAAGGAATAGGACTAGAATCTTTTCTTTCTATAATATGACATATTGATGGATGAATAAAATTCTTGTTCTGAACATCTTTTTCTGGTTCTCATCTCCTGAGGAATCTTGTGAGAAGGACAGGGCCCACCTTCATCACAAGATTCACCCATTATATTTCTGCAGTGTGTCAAGTGTGATTCTTATTCATACCTTGTTAACAAGTATTGTTTTCTGGATATGGTTTTACCTTTGCTGAAACTCTGTCCCTTTCTTAATCGATTGTTGCATTAATCAAAGTTATTTCATGAGTGTCTCACCGGTGATTAAGTTTACAGAGTGAATTGGCTAGCTAGATAAACACAGACAAGTGTTGAAGGTTCCCGCTCCGGGGATAGGGTCCTGATTCTCTGTTACAGAATCACCATTGTTTTCCTTTGCAGATTTATTTCTCTTTGCTAGATTATTCCTTGAATGAAATTAAGCATTCCTTGATAGATATCTGTAATAGAGTATATTTGTTGTAACATAGAGCGGAGCTTCAGTTGTTCAAGCGAGGTGTGATTTGTTTGTACTACAACTTTTAGTGCTTTTAAGATTGAGTACATATAGTATGCAGTTGCCTTTGAAATAATCAAACTTCCCTGGGTTGAAAATTTATGTAGCACTTTAACCAGCAATTAAAGTGACCAACATCGGTCTGCCCATAAAGCATACATCAAAGATTTGTGCGAATTTTTATGATTCTAATCAATGGTTCACTTAATGATTCTGATTAAGTTTTTATTCATTAATTCGGCCAACCCATTCCCTAGTGGGTAATAATTGGTAGAATATTTAAGCTTAAAACCTCTTTTAAGTGCAAACTCAGTCATAGAATTGCTAGAAAAATATGATGCATTATCAAACATTAAAGCAGAGGGTAAACCAAACTTGGTGATTATGGACTGATCTATGAAATGAATGATATGTTCAACATTGGTTGTCTTGAGCGGAATTGCTTCTACCCATTTAATAAAATAATCTGTAGCTGTAAGGATATACCTATGCTGTTTAGAAGAGTGAGGAATGATCTCACTTATTATATCCAATCCCCATTGATCAAAAGGTTGATCGATACTGACTGGTTGCAAAGGAAATGATGGTTTCTTTTGTCTTCCGGCAGCAGTTTGACAAACTTGACATTTCGTTACGTAGTTATGCACATATTTAAATAGTGTAGGCCAATACTATCCTGCGCGTAAGATTTTAGCATTGTAGCATCTCCCACATAATGTCCACTTGTTGGTCCATCATGGAGTTCCTGCAACACCTTTTCAGCTTTAGATTTCTCAAGACATCGAAGGAGAACAGAATCATAATTCATCCTAAAAAGTACATCATTTACAAGTTGATATTGCTTAGCCTTCAATCTTAGGGCTCTTTTCTTTGTATAATCCAGATTTGAAGGAGCATACCTATTCTTTAGATAAAATATGATATCAGCATATCTCGATTCAATATCATTTAGGCTTAACTCATACATTTGTACCTCTTGATTTGGAGATGATATTTCAGAAATAAGCGATGCTCCAGCCAACATCTTGCAAAAGCCTTGGCCTTTTACAATATTTGCTGGCCTGATCTCAGTGTCGTATTCTTGTAAGGTAGTGATCCAATTTTCTCTCTTTTCACCCACATCTTTTTGTACTAAGAGATTTCTTATTGTTGGAAATGGTACTATGATCTTTGTATGAGTTTTAAGAAGAAAAGGTCTAAAATATTTGATTCTTTTGAAAACAGCATAAGCTTGTTTTTCAACATCTGAATAATTTAATTTAGCCCCTTACAGATTTGAACTAAAGAAGGCAATTGGGGCTTCTGCCTTATCTTGATTGGCTTGAGTGAGTATCGCAGCATATGACTTATCAGAGGCAAATGTATACAAAATAAAAGGATCAGAAAAATTTGGAGTCGCTAAGGATGGGGTATTAATAATCACTTGCTTAATCAGATTGAATGCTTCATATTCTTCTTGGCCCCATTTGAAAAGTGAATTCTTTTTTATCATTGCTTGTAATGGTGACACAATCCTTGAGAAGTCTAGAACAAATATTTTAACAAAATTAGTCTGGCCAAGGAAGGATTACATGGCTTTCTTATTATGTGGCAAGGATATTTCGAAAATTTCCTTAATTCTATTAGGATCAATATGGATTCCAGATTTTGACACTATAAATCCAAGAAGTTTTCCTTAACTTAATGTAAAAAAGGACTTTTTTGGGTTAAGTGAAATCCCATACCTTTGGCAACGTTGGAAGATTTGCTTTAAGTCTCTAAGGTGATTACCGCATTTTTTAGAATATATTGTTATGTCATCCAAGTAAATCACCACTAATTTGTTTATTAATCCCTTAAATGTGATATCCATGGCCCTTTGAAATGTGGCACCAACATTAATCAAACCAAACGACATCTTTTGATATGCATAAGTACCCCCTTTGTTTCTAAATGTGGTTTTTAGCTGATCATTAGGATGGACTAGAACCTGGTTGTAGCTAGAGAAACCATCTAAAAAGGACATTAATTTTGATCCTGCAACTGCTTGTAATATTTGTTCTATAGGAGGCAGGGGAAAATTATCCTTTTGACAGGCTTTGTTAAGATTTCAAAAGTCAATACAAATCCTAATATATCTGTTTTTCTTTCTAAGTAGGACCATATTGGAAACCCACCTAGAATGTCGAACGGGAAAAATAATTTTGGCTTTCAATAATTTATTAAGCTCGGACTTAATCTGACTTTCCAAATTAGGATGAATCTTCCTCAGCTTTTGCTGGACAGGTTTTTCATCAGCGATCATCACGATAGTATGCTGAATAATCGAAGTGTTGTAAGTCTTAAGGTCATCGTATTTCCAGGAAAATACGTTTTTGTATTGTTTCAGGAGCCGAACATAGACTATTTTTTCTTCTAGGGCTAGGCCAAGACCTAAGTTGATGTTCTGTGGCATGGTATTCGTTCCTAGATTTATTAATTCATAGTTTAGAGTTGAACTCTGAAGTTTTGAATTGGAAGATCTTCTAAAACGGTCTTTCAAATCATATAGGTCTTCCAACTTGACTACAAATTTTGGTATAACATTATTAGTGCTTTCTTGTTGTAACTGCTAGTCATGTTGGTCCTCATAAATTATCTAACTAGTGTAAGATCCTTCCGATGTCAAGAAACTTACAATATCAGGATCATCGTTGAAAATTCTCCAGTTTGTAACATTATCAGGGATGGAGGGCCTAAAGATCAATTCGATTGAGAATCTATCTAGGCTATAGTCTTCCAAGGGAATGAGCTTGGAAGCTACATTAGCCAGGAGATCAGCACTAGCATTTTGGAGTCTAGGAATAGGTGAAATATTAAATGCTATAAAATGTTCAGTCAGATCTTGCACTAAAAATTGATGATGTTTTAAATGACCTGATACACAATGTATAGTATTTCGTACCTGTTAAATAACAATCTCAGAGTCTCTGAAGACTTGTAGCTATTTGATATCTAATCTGATTGCCTTGTATAGTCCTTGGACTAGAGCTTCGTATTCTGCAATGTTGTTTGTGCAATCAAACTCGATTCTACATGTTAGCATCATTTTGTTTCCCTCTAGACTACCTAATACACATCCTGCTCCTACTCCATCATTAGACTTAGAACCATCAAAAAATAATTTCCAAAATAAAGATTTATTTATAGGACTATCTATAAAATTAACAGATTTAGAACTATCTGTTTGAGAAAAAAATTCCACTTGAGATAGAACAGAATGTTCTAGGTAAGGCAAAGTATGAGCATTAAAATTTCCTAAGAAAGAGTCAACAGAATAGTTGCCAATTATATTGTTGTTGTATGCTACAGGTTCATTTTCTCCTTCCAATTCCATCACTATGTATTTTTGGTGTCTTTCTCGCTCAAGCTTTATCTGATTCGGTTTATATTGTAAGGGAGGCACATATGTGACCAATCGGTCGCAAACTATCCATGAAGCTTTTTAGATCAATCCCTACTAAGAATTAAACCATAAAATTTGGGAATGTCTGCAACTAGAATATCAATAACTTGACATACCTTTGGACTATAAGACAACCTTATGGTAACTTGATTTAGTTCACCGATTACTTCAACTTGCGATCGGTCCAGGTGAACTATGCATACTGCATATTTTTGAGGTTGCACGTTTCACTTTGCACATATTGTTTTAGGTAGAATATTAGATGAAGCTCCTGAATCTACCAAACAATTACGCAAGTTTTTATTGAAGACTCTGTAAATAAGAAGGAATGGTGGAGTATGGGATCTTGACCTACCTCCAATTAAAGCAATATCATTCGGATCAAGTTTATTTTCCATATCATTTGGAGGTCTTCCCATTTCATGAGAAGCTTGCGAGATTACAACGGCAGGGAGAGGTGCAAGGGGAATTGCATGTAACTCTTTCAAAAGTATCTTTTGCTGATGTTTCAATTTGCTCAATTCATGAAAAGTAATGTTAGCCCTAGTCTTCTTCATGTCTTCAACGATATTATACTCCATCTCATCAGAAACAATCAATGTCTTAGATGGAGTTGAGGGATCGGATTGGACTGGGCTTGTTTGAGTCGCTTTTGGTGATGATTTCTTACCTGCGACTTTATCTTTAGATGTCTAGCTTGCACTCTTCTGTTTAGGACTAGGTTGTGGAGGATCGAGTTGATTTCTACTTCTTGTACTAACTGGTGATGCCTCTTGATCCTCTTCGTCTGGAAGGATGAAGTCCCACATTCCCTGTACTTCTACAACTTCATCTTCATCAGTAGGTTCTTTGTTAGAAGCTTCCTCTTCTTCTTCTTTTGATTCTGCGTTTGTTATAGCGTTGGGAGGCTTGAATCAGTTGAGGGATTTTTTCTATAAGGCTTGTAGGGATTTTTTGAACAAGTTTACGCTACTTGTTTCTTAATGTCAACCATTTCGTTAGACATGGTTTTTAAGACTTTCTGTAATCCTTCTAAATCAAATGGGTCTTTTGATTGTTTTTTCTTAGGATCATCTCTAAAAGTAACCTTCTTAGATTTTCTTTCAGCGACATCGTTTTTCTTTTCTAAAGCTAAGATACGTTTCTCTACCGCTATCGCTTCATGTTTTCAGCCAATGTTGTCTTGGCAACCCTATCAACGAAGATCACTATGTTTGATGGTAAAGTAGATATGTACCATTCACTTCGAACTTCTTCGCTAGGCTTGGAAGCGATCAAAATGTTATTCAAAAGCTTGTTGAAATGCGAGTTAAAATCTTTGATAGGTTATCTCGATTCGGCCTTTAGATTTGATAGATCATTGATTAGTGTTGCTTCAGGATTAAACTTAGGCAGCCATTTTTCATGACGGGCCGGTAATTGACTCAAGGGTGCAGGCATTAAGATTTCCCCTGGGTTATTCCATGGGGTTTGGGCCATCGTTGAACTACTAACAGAGGATAGCGCAGACGAAGTTGCTTATGGAAGGGATAAGGATGTTAAAGTTCCAGTACTCTGATGGACAACAATTTGAAGTGGAGAGGTGGATGGTTGACTTTGCAATGGAGAAGTTGGAATGGATGTTAATGATGAAAGAGTCTTGCTATCAAACACTTGAGGTGATTTCCTTACTCTTTTCCTTTTAGGTAGAGGTAATTCAGTTGGTTTGATACCAAACTTTTCACTCTGTAATCTGGTTAAAGGATGAGAAGGATTGTATTGTGAAGTCACACTATCTTGAGATATTTCAGACTTTTGTGGTGATATGGAAAATCCTTAAAGTTTATGAATCAAAGATTCAACCTTAGGAGGTTCAATAGTAGATTTCTCTTAAATGTTTGGGTTTGTGGTAGTGGTTGTTGTTTTCTCATCTTCTCACTTAGGATTTAAAGATTTGGAATGTGATGGAGAAGTCACGGGAGATGTTGAGGGAGATTTACTCTCAGAATGGTATTTAGATTTGGATTTACTAACCATTCATAGTTCGTGGCCCTCCTTCTAGCGCCAAATATGTTGAAGCCCCGAAAATTGGGTCTACAACAATGGGGATACCCACCTAGTCCAGAGCTTGAAAGCAGCGCCTTTTCCGTTTGGGATAGTGGGTCCGACTGGGGATAATGGGACTAGTTTCCCCATTTGTGTGTGTTGATAAGAATTGATATTTCTATTTTCTAAAGATTTTTGAGTAAAATGCTTTTTATGTAAGTCTAATTTAAAACATTCAATTATATTCTAATGAACATAAATATTTAAGTCTAAAACTAACCTGGGATTCAACTTTTTACTTATGCGATCTAAAATAATTTCTAACAGCAATTGATAATAAAGATCATTCAATTGCTACAAGAAAAGAATTCGATAAAAATGAATTGTTTCGTAGGAAAAGTTAGCCAAAACAATTGTGAGAAGCATATCGCATAATAAGTCATTCATATATTGAGCATCAATAGAATAGTCATTACCATACAAAAGTGCCAAATAATAACTCAAACATTCAAGCTTTCATATATAAATAGCTGAGCATAAAATATTACTTGGACACATAAGCAGAAATCATTAAGAGATAAAAGTACCATTGATAACAAGTTCTACTCATGAACTTCAGCAATATAGATTTATCTCTTCCTAATTCAACATCTACTAAAAGTACAAAAGTGCATTTCAGTAGCAGATATTAAACACAGATATCAATAAATCTTGTTCCATTCATTCATCAAAACCTTCTCTGAGGGTGCAGAAGTGCAAGTTCTAAGGAAATGTTTTTGAAAAATTTCAAGACCCTTCTCTAAATGCATGAGAGGGGTTAAAATACTACTTCCTAAATTCTAAAAATAGTTTATTACAAAAATATAGGAGGAGGTTTAAATGACCATCCTCATCTAAGGAAAAAAATAAATCAAAACTACAACTAAAACTAAATCTAGAATTAACTATCTATGTATCTATTCTCTGAGGTAGAAAGTATTCAACATCAGCTGGAGAAGCATCGCTTGGTCGACTTCCGATTTTAGTTGCCCTGCGAAAATAGAATCGGCAAGTGCTGGCGCTATCTTCTCGGCAGAGTTCGTAAGGCATTTGAGAGTCATGCATTGACTATGTGGTTTAACCAAGTACTACCAGTAAGTTTCCCAATTCAACTTGGTTAACTTCTTGATGGACTCTACCCTTTCCTCAGCTTTCTGTCTCTAGCTTGTCTGTAGTTGTTGTGCCTTTGGGAGAAATCCTGGTGTGGTCTTTGATATGAGGTTTTCTCTGTGCAGGTTTTCATTAACACAGTCAATAACGTTGTTTACTGTTGTAGTTGCTTCTTCTACTGCCACGCGTCGGGCGTTGAATGGAATCACTAGGTTTCAGCCAAATCCGCTTACCACCCAAGGGTGCACCCAATAAATACCGTCGGTTTTGGAGCGTGGGTCCCGCCTTTAGCCTTTACCACTTTTTCTTGTGGTTTTCCGGCTTACATGCGACCAAGTGCTTGGGGACTTTCCTTCTCGAGGGGTTTTTCCCAGCGATGGTGCATCGGAAATTGCTTCCTTTTCCCAATCCAGGCTTCCCAGGTGCTAGTTTTGCCTCCTGCGCAGTCTCGATGGGCCTTGGTTAGCGCGCTTTGCCCTTTTTCAATGGTTCTTCCCTTACCGACCAGTTCTTGGTGCATTCCGCCAAATCTTCGTTTTCTTTGGCAAAATTCTCCACAAATTGCTTGTTGTAGGTTGCATGCGGCTCTGGTAGATGATACATAAGCCTTAAATCCTATGAAGTGAATGAACCAATGAGGTCTTGGCTTCGATACTTGAATTGTTTGTCTATTATGTCGGCACTGTCTAGTACCCACTTGATCATGTCTGTGTATGGAAGAATCTTCAGTCTTGCCGCTATTCAATGAAGGAATGAACATGCAAGTTCATTGATTGATGCCTCGGACGACCCACTTGAGTCTGTTGTTGCTTTAACCTCCATAACTCTTTGCTTTTCTTCTTCGAGTAGATTTTACATGCCTTCCCAAGTAGTTATGTCGCCATATCTATTGCAGGTAGTGTCTGTGTATAAGGGCGTCATCTCTTTGTCCTCGGTAACCGGAGCTTTTCCCTTCTTTCCCATTATGTTCTGCACACTGCTGCATATATTACTCTGCTTGTTGTTCCTGCAATTTACAAGCAAGGAAAGAATAATGGTAAAATATAAGGTGACGGGAAAGCTCTTAATGCCGAAATCATATCAAATATATCACCTTACGTGAAATAACCTTTCGATCAGATTTAAATCTTATCTCATAAATGACCATCAACTAACCATTAAATTGACATTAATGGCCATAACTTGGTATCGGATTACGAGAAAAAACTTTATTGTACTATGAGCCCTGCAGATCTGCGATAAAGTGATTTTGTGATTTGCTTCGCAATATCGCAAATCGGAATATCACAAATCTGTTTTCTCAACAATCATTTATTACCTTATGCGTCTGCGAGATGCGATTTGTGAGATGCCTTATCGCATATCGCTGGATTGGGATATTTTACCTTAGGTGATACTTGCGGCGTATGGAATCTGCGATGTGCGATGAGTCTTTAAGGTGTGCAATCTCGCATTGCGTTTTCGCAATTTCAAAAGCTTGTTTATATGGTGTCCTCCATTATCCTTTCCAATGCGATGTTTTATTGTTAAGAGAATGATTTTCTTCGGAACTTATCATAAAACTTAAGTTTTTTAGGTTTAGCAGGTGTTTTCCTAAGTTTATGATAGCATGTTTTATTCAAATGGAAACATAAGTGCTAGTTTTTATTTTTTAGAAGGGTCCCCATTTATTTAGCTTTATTACTAAAACTAAATAAAAAGGGGGGTTGTTGTTGGCCACAACAGGAGCCAATTGATTAAGGAGAAGTATTATAAAAAACAACCGGTGCTGGATTGGCTTAGAGGAACAACGAGAAATACATGACAATAGGGGTTCCATTGTCTGGAAGGCACTTATGGATTTTTTTCCTTTCCTCTTCAACTGACTGGCCTGGAAGGTTGGAAATGGAAAAAAAATGATATTGGGCAAGGACCCCTTTATAAGAGGGGGTTGTGCCTATAAGTTTTAGCAGCTTTGATTTATACTTTGACATCCAAAGGCTATAAATACTTAAATGATGTATCTTCTCAGGGTAAATAGTGTTCATCTTCAGATTTAGATCTGGAAGAATCTTTGGTTGAAGAGTGGAGCTCCTTCACCAAGGAGTTAAATATAAATGGTGTCTACATGAATGATTTGGGGGATCAACTGGTATGGAGTTAGGACAATACTGTGGGTAGGGTTAAAGCAAATCTGACATACAAAGCTATTTCCTAATAAGTTGTGGACTGGGATATGAGATGGTGGACCAACAACATTTTGAATTAGAACATACCAAATAAAATTAAATTTTTCATCTGGCTAGTGCAACAAAACAAAATTATATCCTAGAAAAATTCGCAGAAAAAAGGTATTGCATGTCCAAACCAATGTTGCCTTTGTAGAAATTAGGGTGAATATGTTGATCACATCTTCATTGGTTGCTAATTTACTAAGAATATCTGGAATTTTGTCTTGAAGGTCGTGGGCATCATAGAAAAACTTGCACAAACCTCCTTTGTGGAATTTCTACAATACTGGGTGGGAATATTTTAAAATCGTTTTTTTTTTTCCAATCTTTGTGGACAGGGGTATCTAGCTTCTAAGGAACAAGATAATCTTCAAAAATACAAACTTGGATATACTTTATCTCTCTGCACATATTGTTTCTCACTATAGGGAATACTCTATATTAGAATTCAGGACTAACCTGAGAAGAATACACTTCCCTTGCTTGCTCTAGGAATATCTAATTTTTTTCTTCGTTGGTGCAACACAAGAAAACTATTGTCAAGGGAGGGTTGTGGTGGGTGGTGGGGGGTTGCCACCGGAAGGGGTGGGGGGGACATTATCAGAATGGAAGGGGATAAATCCATGTTCTTCATAGTTGGTTTAGGAACCAGGAAAAATACTAGAGTAGAATTAATTGTTGTCTGGGTTATTATGTTCCTAGATTCATCAAAGAACATAAAAAGTATTCAAATTTTGGGGGATTCCAAGTGTGTGATTGATTGGTTGGCAGAAAAATCACAAGTAGAGGTTCTTAACCTTGCAACATAGAAGAGGAAATTGAAAAGAAGAAGAAGGAATTCTAGGAAATCAGTTTCCAGCATATTTACAAAGAGTTTAACGCAATCACTGACAGCTTATCAAAAAAATCTTTCTAAATGGAACTTGGACTTATAAATTGCAAAGAACTCAATGGAACAACCACCCAAAATTGTCACACAATTCCTTTAGGATGATGGTAACATTATTTCAAATATCAAACAATTATGCAAGCAATATTATTCTTAATTTTGTCCACTTTTAAAGCAGTGCAAGGATGAAATCTACAACTATTTATGATGTCTCATATTACCTCACCATTTTTGTTTTGTCCACTTAAATCTTTTTCAGTCAACTTGTATTCATTATATGGGAGAGTTTTTGTGTCTTTTAACTATCTTTCTCCAACATTTATAATTGTATTTCATAATTTTCCAACCAACTTAAATTTGTTTTTTGTTGCTTATATAACAACCATTCTGTAAGTCTGGAAATTACAATTTTTTGTAAGCTCAGACTGTACTTTTTTTTATTCTTATTTATCATATTATTTTTATAACAAATAATAATAATAGAGATGATGAGAATTATGAGATTGTATATCATTCCAAAAAAAAATATAGGAAACTTTGAATAGGATTTAGGTGAGGAAAATAACAATTATGTTAAGGTTTTAGCTTTTTTCAATTAATAAAGTTCATTAAAGAGAATAAAAAATCCCTTGGTTATAAGAGACTCCTTAATCATCATCTAGTATATGTGTCATTCTTTTATTCCAAAGGATTGTACCTTGATGAGGTTTATTCATACATTATAAAAGGATGTGAGGAGGTTTTACTATGTAGTTGCATTTCATGTGTTGCTATAGTAATATCGACAAGTGGATCTCCTAGAAAATGGGTCCTTCGTTTGTGTGTTGAAATGTTAAGAATGAAAGAGTGGGTGGTATCATCATTGCAAATCCCCTAAAGCATTGGTTAATATCCTTATTCCATAGTTACAATAAATAATACATAAGTATTGATATGGCATGTGGTGGAGTTCATTTACAAGGAATAAATAAGTATTAATTCCCAAGAGGACGTAAATACTCATGTACGGTTCTATATTATTATTAGTCCCTGCCCTTCGGGCTGGCAAGGACTATAGTAATCGATTTTGGTCGATAGCATTAGTTTGACACGACAATCGATAAACGAATTTGAGCTTAAAGCAAAGTTTCTGGAAAGCACACATCAACCAATACAATATTTTATGCTTTTAACCAATCAACGCAATCTCCTTCTTATTTGGCCTCAAACCGAGGTATACAGGCTCAAAAGTTAGGAAAAAGTTGGGAGAAGTACAAGTAGTTAGACCAACTTGACACCTTCACAAAGTAATGCTATCTTTGCCTTAGCATTAATTTGCTAACATTTAATCTTAAAGTATATCACTGAACTAGAACTAGTTTATAAGTCGCTGAAGTTGCCACTTGTTGCCATCGGTTACTGCTTCGGTGTCTGCATGTTGATTCGGTGTCTGCATGTTCTGATTCGGTGTCTGCATGTTCTGATTCGGTGTCTGTTAGTATTTACGCTAGCTTCTCTGGCTTCTGAAGAGTGAAGGCGAAGTGCACCTGATCCTACCAGCTCCAACATAGCACCAACACAGCAGGTCCAAGCAATAGGCGGATTCCCTTCCAGTTAACCCAATAATAGCAGCGGCAACAGCAATTCAGGTTCTTGCTGCAGGCGTAGCTATGCCTTCAACCGATATGCAATCAACCGATATGCAAGGTACTCAGAGAAAACACCATCTGCAATAATAAAAACACCATCTGCAATAATAAACCAGTAGAGCACTTTAACGTGACTACTGTATGATAATTACAGTAATTATTACTGATGTAAAATTTTTCTTTCTTCATATAAGCAAATTGTAATCGTTATTATGACTATTATGGTCTTGGCATGCAGTGCATGTAATTTTCCTTGTTTGAGTCTTAAAGCTATGCTCTTAGTTTTTCCAGGAATTCATGTATTATATCCGCATAAGGATTTTCTCAGACATACTGGGTTCTGTTGTTATAATGTTTTCTATTATTATAGCATTTTTTAGTAGCGAAAGAAATTGTTGTCTCTTATTTCCTGCTATGATATGTAACATTTCTTCTAAATCTATGTATTTAAGAATTTCATTATGCCTAGGTTCTCGCCATTGTTTTCTTTTAAATTAACAGTAGACATTGTTCACTTTAAAAAAAAAAACAAATCAGAAATTTATAATCAATATCTATATTCATCTGAAGCACATGATTTTTATTTTTTCCATAATCTACCTTTTTATATTTTCTACAGTTTCTTCTTACTATTGCAGCATTAAGTTTCTTTTTTATATTTACCTATAGATCTGCATACTGAATTTAAATAAAATTAACAAACTGGGTTCAATGCTTATCAGCTTCGTGGTGTTTTTAAAAGAAGACTCGTAAGAAGTGACTTATTAGAGCTGCAGCAGGGGCATTTTTAAAAAATCATCGAAAAGTGGCACTAGAACAAATTGGAAACAACCCAAGGCAACCTATTTCTGCATTGAAATAATTTTAAAATAAAGAGCAGAGTAGACTGACCACTGTCGTTGCGCAGAGCTTTCAATTTCTTAGGCGTAAGCCATGTGGGAAATGAACGTTGCCCGGACACATAATACATCTTCACGCCATTGATGGCAGTCACCTTCATGCTCTCACAGATACTGACGATTAGGTCGAAGTGATCCACTGAGTTGCAGCATACACTGGGATTATTTAAGACCTCTATTAAATCCCTCCTCCTGAAATGAATTTGAATCTAAATCCGCAGCACTAATCCGCAACACTAAGATTAACACCCTGCCTCAATGTGCTGCACCACTAAATCCTTGAAACCCTGAATTATTTTCCATGCAGGAGCTCACCATTATTTTCCATCGGAATTCAACCGAGCTCACCGCCTCTGTCGAATCGTCGTGAAAATCCCTCAAAATTGGGCAATTCTGGCTCGAAAATCGCCAAATTATGGGCTACAACAAGATTAAAATTGCACAGAAACTAAATCCCTTTCAACAGATGGCCCTGCATTCGGTTACAGCCGCAACATCATACTTGTGCCCTCGGCCTGCATGATATGCTGAGAATAGGTTACTTACAGCGACGGCGATAATGGCAATGCGACCGACAACTTACAGTGAAGGCAATAATGGCAACGCGATGCACAATTCATTAGTCTTACTGAAGCCGATACCTGGGCATAGAAATCACGGAGTTAAAGCCGGTTTGACATGTTACACTATCTGTGCATGCACCCAATGGTTTATGCGCACAGGTGTTATGCTCTGGAAAAACATGATAATTTGACACGTGTCGAGTATTCTGCATGTTTCTTCGCCACAAGACGATTTACCAAGCTCGTTTCTTTGCCTTCACTAAGAACTCATATCTGGCTGCAACAAGTTGGGCGAAGACAGATCCAGGTTCTTGCAATCTCGTTGGAATGTACATGTAGTGATCGACTTTCTGCTTGATCATCAAAAATAAAATGTTTTTTTAACTTTTTGGGTTTCTCCAGACACGAAGAGTTCAGGTGCTAAGGGGCGAAGCGAAATTCCTCCTTTGGATTTTATTACCCTTCCAAATATGTAACTTTAGGTCGTGTATTCAGCCAAGTGCCGGCATTAGTATTAGTAGGTCGTATATATTTAGCCAAGTGCCGGCATTAGCATTAGTAGGTCGTATATTAAGCCAAGTGCTTGTAACTAAAAATAAAGACGTTATAAAAATATGTAAAGTAAACCAATTTCATGTTTCATATAAGACATGTAATCCATTTTTTTTGGAAATCTAACCTATATGAAAAGTCCAGCAATTAATTTTACTCATATAACATGAAATAAACATAAAATTTTACTCATATGACATGAAATAAACCTTGCAAGTTACACTCAGAACAAAAGTCGGAGAACTTTAAGTTTTTGGAACTTTATCTTTTCTCAAAGTGGCATTAATTTGTCTTCTTAATAGACTGAATCCAGAATGCAAGTCCCTGCTGAATAGTCATTGCATGACGTATAATTTTGACATTTCACCGAACACTACCCACATTTGGACACTAGCAAGAAGCCCAATCTCAAGTATATGAGAAACAGACAACAAATGTTTATCAATATTCGACTCATTTGTCTGTACGGGGCTCTTCATTCTATGAGATTTTGCTGAGTAGGCAGCGGGTAATCTATTTAAGTCTGTGACCTCGAATATTTTTAATGAATGTTACAGCTTGGATTGACGTATGAATCAGCCAGCAGAGGAAGATAAGTGGGTATGGG
>APFE031146592.1:208447-228738 GCA_000404065.3 Pinus taeda
ATCATCATATATGTGATATAGTTTACAAAATTTCTTTGACTAACTATTTAGTCAAAGAAATTATCTTTGTACGTTATCATCTTTGTTTTATGCGTGATTGATCTTTATTATCACATGTCAAGAAGATATCTTTGTAGATCGTATATCACACAGAAATACCCAGGTTTATATTAGAATAAGTTAGTTAGAGATTTGCATAATAGAATAAGTGATTTAGATTATCATTATTCTATTGCAATCACTCGTGAACCACCCACTCTCATCTTAAAACCCACATTGCGAAACTAGTCCCATTATCCCCAGTGGGAGCCACCACTTTAAATGAAAAAGGAGTTGTCTTAAGGCCTGGAGTGGGTGGTTATCCCCCATGTTGGGGCAATAGAAATATGAGGCCGCAACATTTTGGTGCCAGAAGGAGGGCCATCGAACTATGAATGGCATATAAACCTAAAGATCAATCGAAGAACATTCATAAGAGTCAAAACCCCTCCACAACTTCTACACCTTCTAGATCTCGTTCAAAATATCCTGATCAGAAATTTGAAGTTGTAGAAACATCTCCCTCGTCTCCTGAAGTAGTAAGATGACCACCTTCTCCATATTACACTCCCGAGTCTCCCAAAGTCCATTCTTTGATACAAAAATTGGAACAAATATCCATTTCTGCAGAGAAACCAAAGAGGCCTGAAGTTTCTAAAGAAAATGTTACTTCCTTATTACAACAAATTGGTTTATTAACTAGATTGAAAAGTGAAAGGCTTGTAGTAACCCCTTTTGAGTTCCCCATCCCTCCATGACGTAGGAAAGTTACATCACAAAGATCTGATTTGGATACCAGCAATATCACATCACCTTTTCATCCATTCACTGCTACTCAATCCACAACTTCTCAACTATCCACTTCTCCAATTAGTACTTCTACTAGTAGTATTAACCTAGTAGTAAGTTCTTCGCCATCTGTACCGACCTTCCCATCTTCTCAGTCTCCAACTCAAGTTATGGCCAATCAACCCGATCAACCTTAGGCAAATCTTGGTGTTGTTCTTGTTGCAACTCCAAATGCGCTCCCAACAAACCCAGAAAAGTGGCTACCTAGGTACAATCTCGACGATGGTCATCCTGCTGAAGAACATCTAAACAACTTTATGTTAGCCATGAATCTTAATGGAGTTGCACATGAAGATGTTGTAATTAGACTGTTCTTGTATACCTTCCAAGGATCTATTGGATCTTTGTATTTTTCCCTTCCAGCAGGTTCAATAAGAGACTGGGATACCGCTCAAGAAGTATTTCTTGAAAAATTTGGTGATGACAGTACCATAGCATTCTTGATCAATGATCTTTCTAACTTAAAAGCTAATTCAGATTAAAGGATCAAAGACTTCAACTCCAGATTTAACAAGTTGCTAAATAAAATTCCAGCCGCATCAAAACCTGCAGTAGATGTACAAATAGAATGGTACATATCGTCTCTTCCTTCTAATATTGCAAATTTTGTAGATAGAGCTAATAAGGTGACCCTTGTAGAAAACATGAAAGAAGCCTTGTCTATAGAAAGAAGGATTATAGCTTCAGAAAAGAGATCACAAACATAAGAGAGGAAGTCAAAGAAAGTAACATTAAAGGATGATTCAAAAAAAAAGCTTCAAGGGACCCTTTCGATCTTGAAGGCCTTCAAAAAGTCTTAAAAACCATGTCTAATGAAATGGTCAAAATCAAGAAACAGGTCGCAGAATCCTCTGCCCCCAAGAAACCTTTTCGCTCGTTTAAAAGAAATCCTTCTTCTGCATCGCACCTGCCAAAATACTATTTGAAATGCTAAATCTGATCAAGAAGCAGAAGAAGACTCACCAGTAGAAGAGGAAGCCAAAATAGAAGAATAAGTTGAATTAAATGGAATGTGGCATTCCATCCTCCCAAATAAAGAATAAGCACAAGCTATGCCAGTAACCACAAGAAGTAAAAACTCTTCTGATATGTCTATAACAAATTAGAAACAAAAGACTACTACCCCTGTAAAAGAGAAAACACTAAGCAAGAAGTCTAAAACTATCCAAACTGACCCTATTCCACTAGATCCTCCAAATGCTTGCAAAACCTTGGTAATCTCAAATGTAGTGGAATATAACATAGTGGAAGATATGAAAAAGACTAGAGAAAAAATTTCATTACATGAACTCACTAAACTCAAACAACAACATAAAATTCAATTAAAAGATTTAAAAGCAGTTCATGTATCTCCTTTAACATATGTTGTAGTTACTCAAGCTGCCTACAATATGGGAAAAACTCCCTCATCTTCAAACAAATCAAATCCTTCAGATTTAGTCCTAATCGGTGATAGATCTATTTCTCATATTCCTCCATTTCTTCTTACTTACAAAATTTTCAATAGAAATGTTCATAATTTTTAGGAGCCTCTTCAAATATTATGCCAAGAGTTGTGTGCACCAAATTAAATATTACACCTCGAAAATCTACAGTACACATAGTTCAATTAGACAGGACAATAGTAGAGGTACTCGGAGAAATAGCATCAATTTCAATTAGGCTTTCCTCTAATCCAAAATTTACGCAAATAATTGATATTCTAGTGGCTGATATCCCGAAATTCTATGGTTTGATTCTAAGTAGGGATTGTTCTAAAAAGTTTCATGGTTACTTTGTAACTTATTGGTCTCACATGTGGTTGCCACATAATGGTAAACCAAATCAAGCTAGAGTGGACTGAGAAAAGTTCATGAAATACACAGTCGCTGACCTCGAGGGAAGCAATGAACCTATTGCCTTCACCAATAACATCATTGGAAATTACTCAGCTCAGTCATTTTTGGGATCCTTTAATTTTCAGAGGTCTCCCATCCCAAGTAATACTATAGTGTCTCAAATAGAAAAACTTTCACAAACAGATGCTTCCAAGTGTGTAAATGTAGTAGATAAAATTTCAAATAGTTCTTTGTTCTGGACTCCCTATTTTGGCAGTTCCAAATTTGAAGATGTTGCAGGTGCAATATGCACTTTGATTAACCCACAAGGAGAGAAAACCATGTTAGCCTGCAGACTGTTTCAGTGCACTAATAATATCGCTGAATATGAAGCATTGATCCAAGGACTGTCTAAAGCCATTGGTATTAATGTCAAATATTTACAAGTCTATGGAGATTTTGAAATAATTGTTAAGCAGATAAGAAATACAATTCATTGTGTCTCTAGGCACCTTAAATATTATCAATCCTTAGCCCAGAAACTTACTTCTCATTTCACTGCTTTTAACATTTCTTCAGTTCCTAGGTTGCAAAACGCAAGTGATGACTTACTCGCTAATGTGGCATCCAAGCTTATACCCTCATAATATTTCAGTCCAGATATATTTTCAATAGAGTTAATATTTAGGCCATCTATTCCTGATAATGTAACAAATTGGAGAGTATTCAATAACGATGCAGATATAGTTAATTTTCGTACATCAGAAGGGTCGTGTGAGGAACAGATCATAGGTGAACATGAGCATGATCTGAAAATTAAACACAATCAAGACCAAAACCCAATCCCAAAGTTTGTAGTTAAGATGGAAGATCTCTATGATCTAAAGGATAGGTTCAAGAAAGTTACCAACTCCAAAACTCAAAGTTCTACTTTGAGATTTGAAGTAGTAAACCTGGGGTCATCCGAAAAACCTAAAAATGTCAACCTAGGTCTTGGCTTATCATCTGAAGAAAGAATATCATTCATTAGGTTGTTGAAAACATACAAAGGTGTCTTTGCCTGGGATTACGCAGATCTCAAGACCTATGATACCTTCGTGATTCAACATACCATACCTATGACTTCGAATGAAAAACCAATTCAATAGAAGCTTTGGAAAATTCACCCAAACCTTGAGAGTCAAATCAATCCGAATTGAACAAGCTTCTGAAAGCCAAAATAATCTTCCTTGTTAGACACTCAGATTACGTATCAAATATGGTACCTGTAAGGAAAAAGAACAGTGATATTAGGATTTGTATTGATTTTAGAAACCTAAATAAATCTTGTCAAAAAGATAACTTTCCTTTGCCTGCCATGGAGCAAATATTGCAATCAATTGTAGGTTCCAAATTAATGTATTTTCTAGATGGATTTTCAAGATATAATCAAAATCTTGTGCATCCAGATGACAGATTAAAGACAACATTTAGGACCAAGTGGGGAACAAATTCCGATTAGAAGATGCCTTTCGGACTCATTAATGTAGGTGCTACATTTCAACGTGCTACGGATATTGCTTTTAAAGGTCTGATTAATAAATCAGTTTTTATTTACTTAGATGACATCACAGTCTATTCTAAGGATAGGAACAATCATTTAAGTGACCTGAAGCATATTTTTGAAAGATGCAAGAAATATTTCATTTCCTTAAATCCCAAAAAATCTTATTTTGCTTTACCAGAAGGAAAACTTCTTGGGTTTATAATGTCCAAGAATGGGATTTACATTGATCCTGATAGAGTCGAAGAGATCGAAAATATTCCTCTCCCACATAACAAAAATACCATGCAATCATTCCTAGGCCAAATTAATTTTGTAAAAATATTTGTTCCAGATTTTTCACAGATCGTCCTACCCCTTCAAGCAATGATAAGAAAAAATGCAGTTTTCAAATGGGGCAAAGATGAAAGAGAGTCATTTGAGTTAATTAAAAAAAACCATTATTAATGCCCCTTCTTTGACAACTCCTGACTTTCTCAAACCATTTGTATTATATATTTTTTCATATGATACATCATATGCAACAGTTTTAACACAGCTGAACGATAAAAATATTGAGGCAACTATCTCTTTTTTCAGTTCCAATTTGCAAGGTGTCGAGTTAAATTATTCAGCTGTTGAGAAACAAGCGTTGGTTGTTTTTAAGACCTTGAAACATTTCAGACCTTTTCTTCTCAAAATCCATACAAAGATAGTAGTACCCTACCCCGCAGTAAGGCAATTATTGATCCAAAGAGAAGTAGGGGAGAAAAAAACCAATTGGGTTACCGCGCTTCAAGAATATGATGTAGAAATTTGGTCAACTAAAATTGTTAGGGGCCAAGGTTTTTGCAGGATGTTAACTAGAGCTTCCCACTTATCAGCAGAAGAAGATCAAGGTAATCAAGTACAAATATCAGAGGTAATCATCAATGATGTACAATCACAATATGCTAATTTGAAATTTTATTTGAAGAACGGGTATGCTCCTATGCATCTTAATTAAAAAACAAAGTGTGCTTTAAGGTTGAAATCAAATCATTATGAATTATTCAATGATGTATTGTTTAGAAAAAAATATGATTCAGTATTTTTAAGATGCCTAGAAAAACCTGAAGCTGAGAAGGTCATGCAGGAATTACATGATGGACGAGTTGGAGGACATTTCGGAGGAAATACCACAGCTCACAAAATCCTGCATGCAGGATATTATTGGCCAACAATATTTAAGGATGCACATGAATATGCAAGAAAGTGTAAAATTTGTCAAACTACATCTGGAAGAGAAAGGAAGCCAACATTCCCTTTGCAACCAGTAAACATCCAACAACCATTTGAGCAATGGGGATTAGACATAATTGGTGAGATTTCTCCTAACTCTTCCAAACAACATAGATACATCCTTACAGCAACTGATTATTTCACAAAATGGGTAGAATCTATCCCACTAAAGATGGATAATACAGAAAGCATTATGGATTTCATTGATCAGTACATAATTACCAGGTTTGGCCTACCCTCAGCTTTGATGTTTGATAATGCATCTTATTTTTCTAGAAATACAATGGTAGAATTTTCTCTAAAGCGAGGTTTTAAGTTAAAATATTCATCCAACTATTATCCACAAGGTATTGGATTAGCAGAATCAGCAAACAAAAACCTCATTAGAATTATCAAAAGGACTATTGACCAAAATCATAGGAATTGGCACAAAGCATTGACATTTTCTCTTTGGGCAGACAAAATTACACAAAAGGCCTCCATTGTTTCTTCTCCTTTTTCTTTAGTTTATGGAAAAGAAGTTTTTCTTCCCACAAACATAGCAATCCTATCTCTTTCCCTAGTGCAATTCATCGATGAAAACCCTTCCTCTTCTCTTTAGGAAAGACAGTTTCAGATTCTTAAGCTTGAAGAAGAACGAGAAAAGGCTAAAGCAACCTACTTCCATCATCGACAATTAGTCAAAGCCTCTTTTGATACAACCTCTGCCAATCAAAAAACTTTTGAAGTAAGTGATTTGGTTTCGAAATGGGACAAAGCACACGAGGAAAAAGATAAGAATACCAAATTCCAAAGACTATGGCTTGGCCCTTTTGAAATCATTGAGAAAATCGGTCAATCAACATTTCTTTTACAAGACTTGGTAGGTAAGATAGATTCCTTGCTCATTAATGGGAAAATATTGAAAAATTACTTTTCTTAGAAGATATGTTCTTCCAATTTTGTATCATATCGCCTTTAAGATTCTTAGGAAAATAAGTAGTATTTACTTTTGGCTTTTCAAAATAAAATCTTTGATAATATTTCTGATTTTTCACTTCTATAAGTAAGTAAAAGTTAAAAGAAATAATTAGGACATTTGAGTATGAAAGTAAACATGATTTCTTTGGAAAAACTTGATCTTGCTAAAAACATTTATTCTATGAACAAACTCTTATCTTTATAGAGTATGAATGTTTTGTTATCAATCAAGAAAAGAATCTTTAACCTAGTAAGGACTTTCTGGAGATCAGTGTCTCAAAACTTTATCATTATCATCCAAAACTCTTTAAAGAGCCAATGATTCACCCCATCCAATAAAAATTTCCTTTTTCAGAGTGTAGTTCTAAAATATGTGAAACTTAGAAGATAAAAATTCTCATTACAAGCTTGTTTACCATGATCATAGGGCAATAATTAAACTGATATTACCAAAACTACATATCAAAACAGGGTAATAGCCAATCATCTCATCGATCAGAGGATGAGGGGTCTCATCAAGGACCAGCTTGTTCAATTTAGTTACAACCAGTGAATGGCATTTTCATTATTAAGTCACCAAACCTAGACAATGTCTTTTAAGAAACCTAAAAGAAAAGATTATGTTAAAAATGAAAAAAGACAAGATCCAAGTGAGATTTAGAGGAAGTCACCAAACCTAGACAGTCTTTTAAGAAACCCAAAAGAAAATATTATGTTAAAAATGAAAAAGGATAAGATCCAAGTGAGATTCAGAGCAAGTGAATATCATTTTGAATTTTGAAAATTGCTTCAGATGGGACAATGAATCATTGTTGGTTAAAAAATAACCCTGTCAAGGTTATAAATGCCTGTTGGCAGCAGAGGTTCTATCTGTGATAAATGAGTAAACACCAAAAAACTAATCTGTAGAAGACACCTGCTATATCACTTTAAATCTTATTATTGACTGATAAAAACATTTGTATTTTTATCACTACAAGAGTAAAGTAGTTGAATAAATAGATTGAGTAAGTGATTATGATTCTAGAGAAATGTTGTTTACTTTATAACTCATGTAATTATTATTTGTATAACTCTAATTAATTTGAAAGTTTTAGGAATTTTGGAAAACTACTCAGAGATAACTGGTTCTCCCAAGTGAATCGCCAATTGTTGTACTATGAAACAACCCCCCCATTTATATATAGCAATAGCTAAGGTTAGACATATAAATGGGGACCCTTTTTAAATCTTTGGTCTTATAATAATAAAACCTAACTCTAAGAAATTTCCTTAAAAAATCTTAAAACAAACCAAAGATAGGATCCCCATCACAAATCGTGTTTTTCCATGTGATGATCATGAAACACCTTTAAAAAATTGTGATGCACGATAAAACCTCAAGCTGTGATATCCCGATCACACAACTTACGAACTCGCAATCTCATTTCCCAGAAATTGCAAGTAATTAAGCCTTGCCACTATGAACTTCATTAATGATTTGCGAAATGTGATATTCCGATGATCGCATTCGCATTTCACCTTATAAGCAGGGAACACTACATTACATCATTTTAAAGATTACGATGTGCGAATATAGCAATAAGCATGTGAAATAATTGTGTTTTAATATAATAACGAATGGTTTGACAAGGTAATAAATTTTTAGTGGCTCGAGGAGAGGTAATTATTTTCCAAGTTATGGGCAGTTAACGTTGGATATCTCATCTAAACCTTTCCGCCGATTCAAAGTCATTTCAGAAGAGCTTTCAGCCTTAATTGCCTAATATCGTCTGCGCTGATATATCACATCCATTTCAGGCAAGCTACAAAAGACATGTCATTGAGGAAGGTGATGTAGAAACAGAAAAAACAGAGCATTACAGAGTCTGAGTTTACAGAATTTGCTCCTATATTCTCTGATATGGTCTGCAGTGCTGACAGGGGAGCAACAACTTGGGAGGTCATATACAATAGGCTCGAGGATGAGCATCCCAAGGTTACTGTTGCAAAAGAAACAACTAATTCAATAAAACCTTCAGGACTCCAATTCAAGGATCCTGCCTATTCTTTCCTTCATAGGACAGGTGCGAGGGCTAAAATCCTGCCATGCACTGATATGATCAGGTGGGTGGTGGAAAACCTCACAATTGAAGATAAGCAATTTAGGAATTCAAGAATGGAACTCATGGGGTCATTCATAGCAGAGGACCTGAAGCAAATGTACCATATACCTAACCCTCATGATATATATGATAAGACATACGTGGCCAACTTTGCAAATAAGAAGGAAGAACCCCTCAAAGTGATTCGGGGTTGAAGAGTATTGGAGAACAAATTAAAATTCGAGAAAGCAGGTATGTATGCTATAGCCTCTTTGGCAAACCCCTACAACTATGTAGCTGCTATGTTATGTAGATTACATGGTTTATGCAATAATGCTAAGTTTTCCATAGAATGGATTCCTCTAATTGACACCTATGTTAATTCCCACATTATGAATTGGGCCACCATCCTATCTGATAACCTAGTCACCATCATCATCGAATATCGACAAAACAGAGCCTCCTCTCCATAGAACCTTCCTCCATTCTATTTTAGTGCCTACATTATGGACGCCATCTATTTTTGCACTATCATGGGTTGGTAATGGACCTTACTATTAGACACAGATTGTCATTATGGAAATATTCGAGGAGCACACACAGCTATCGGAGGAGCCAAGAGGAGCAGAAGAAGCGACCACAGGAACTAACAGAGCACACAGCAGTCAAAGCCATAGGAGGCAGCAATCAGAGCAAGGAGGCATATTGGAGCCAAGAGGAGCCATATATGTATATGTCATATATATATGTCAAAGTAGAGGAGAACACAGAGCAAATAGAGCCATCATATGTATATGTCATATATATATGCCAAAGAAGAGGAGCACATAGAGCAAACAGAGCCATCGGAGAGCTTATATGCATGCATTTAACAGCAAATAGAGTTATCGGAAGCCAAACTCATATATATATATTATATATATATATATATATATATATTAATATATATATTATATATTATAATATATATATAATATATATATATATATACTTATATGCATGCTTTAACAGCAAATAGAGTTTATCGGAAGGCCAAACTCATATATATATATTATATATATATATATATATATATATCATATAATATATATATTATATATATATAGATAGTATATATATTATATATATATATTATATATATATATATTATATATATAGATATATATATACTATATATATATATATATATATTATATAATATTATCGAGACCGTCAAACCCATGTATGCATGCTTTAACACTATCGGCGGGCAAAACTATGCAATATGGCAAATACACTATTGGTGCAAACTTCCGGCAAAATACATGGCAAATACACTATCGGCGCAGACTCCTAGCAAATACACTATCAAAGGCCAAAAACTCACGTATAAATGCCTTTATACTATCGGAGGCAGAAAACTTGGCTCTAGGGAAAATACACTAACGGAGGCGGATTGCGGACTTGTAACTTTATACACAAGAGCGGTGAGTCATATCGGATCTGGTACATAATATCATATCTCATTGGCATTTTGGAGCGGAGGTAATACAATGTTAAGCGGCCCCTTTCTTTGCGATCGCCGATAGCGATACATATATATGTGTGTGTGTGTGTGTGTGTGTAGACCTGATGCAATATCACAATTGAATTCATATAATATCGCATCCAATGGAGGATCGATCGTTGGCCATTAGCAATGGCATGGTCTCGACATATAAAGGACCTTCGGGAGTTGTGAATCACCGATTCTGATCTAAGCGCAGACCCGATACAGAAACAGATGCGGGTGTAATATATCATGAAGTCCGCCCTTTAGTATTTTCGCCTGTTTCACCCATTTTTCTTGTGTAATCGAGTTTTTTGGCCTACGCGGGGTTTTTAGGCTGAAAGGCCTACGATAACTGCTTCGATGATTCAGGAAGCTGAACGTCAGTTAAATGGGGTGCATCATGGCGATGGAGATTGCGATTGGAGCATAACACCTCCGTTAAACTGAAAAACTCTATGTATGCCTGCAATCATTGTCAAAAGGAGAATTGTTGTAGTTAACCGAGAAGATGTGTTTTCTGTGGATTATTTAGATCTCTCTAATGAATCTATGTGTCCCCAGAAGAGTCGGTGAACTTGCACAACGCATAGGAAGCCACAACGACCGAGGAGAAAGCCAAAGGGGCAGTGTAAGCGAAAATGACTGGACAGAGGCATGGGGAATGAATAAAACAGAAAAACAGAGAACAATGGGTGTTGTTGTGGTGAATAACCAGAGTGAGAGGCAGTAGAAGCAGTAGAGGCAGTAGAGGCAGGAGAAGCAGGAGAATGGGAGTGAAGGAAAACCTCGGCAGAATAGAGATCAGTAGCAAAATAATTTATACCAAGGTTGGGTTGGAGCCCAAGAGGTTGGAGCCTCAAAACTGAACAGGATTGAAATCCTTAGGGGTTGGTGCTCCTAAGTGTAGAACCATTGCAAAACCAAGTTGGTGCTCTCGAGGTTGGAGCCTCACTGAAGTCCAAGTTGGAGCTTGGAAACTAATCACAACCAGATATATACTTATATTGTATGTATTTCATTGCATTTTTTTGTGTTAATAAAAGAATTAATTCCAGCTATCTATTTTTGTGTTTCATATATATAGATATAAATATGTGTGTGTGTGTGTGTGTGTGTGTGTGGTCGCTTTTGGTAACAACAAGAACAACAAAAAAAATGAATATTGATTCACCCCCTCCCCTCAGTGTTTCCAACAATTGGTATCAGAGCAGGCTTCTTCATACTAGCCTAACAACTTGAAGAAGGATCCGTAGGCATGATGAGAAATCACGAAGCATCAGGAAGACCTCCTCTATTCGATGGCACTAACTTTGGTTTCTAGAAAAAGAGAATGACCTACTACTTAATGTCCCTTTGACCTGAAGTCTGGCATTTTGTTCAAAATGAGTATCATATGCCTACCACTCTTCCAACGGATCAAGACAAGAGGAAAGCCTACATTGCAAATGCAAAGGCCTTGAACTCCATCACTAGTGGAATCACTGATTTTGAGTTTAATGTGGAATCACTGATTTCGAGTTTAATGTGGAATCATTGATTCTGAGGTCATGAATTGTGACTCTGCCAAAGAAATGTGGGACAAGCTAGTTGGCTTATACGATGGAGACTCAAAAGTCAAGAAGGCAAAGCTTCAAACTCACAGAAGTCAATTTGAAAGCCTAAGGATGGGAGATGAATATTAAACAGACATGGTTAACGAGAAACAAATGGAAAGATAAAGCATGCAATGCATTTTTATTAACAATCTGATATACATTTATAGTACATTTGGTGACCGTTGGGATTCACATCCCAAGGTCTCTTGGACTACTTAGTCCATTCGGCTTCCACGCTAACCCTTTAGGATTAGGTGTCCAACATTCCCCCCCTTAATCCGAAGGGTTATGTATGAGTCCAAGAAAGGAGCTGTAATACAAAATGTGCAATAATGCATGGCAGCACTAGGCTGAATGTACTCTATGAAATGTTGGTAAAAAGGGGTGGTGGTTTAAGGATAGCCACCAACACTGGAACGCTTAGTGCAGTTCCCGGAACTCTTCCAAAACTGGCAAGAAGCTGTAAGTCTTCTGCTAGAGGAAGTGATCCTATTGTTTAAAAGAGGGAAACCTTCAACCGTAAAAGGGAGGCCTCACCCCACATAAAAGGTAAAACTTCAACCTGTAAAAGGGAAGTCTCAACCTGTGATGGTTTAAGGATGACCAACAACTCTGGAATGCTTATGCAATTCCTGAAACTCTTCCAAAACTGGCAAGAAGCTGTAAGTCTTCTGCTAGAGGAAGTGTTCTCAATTTTGTCTCCGGAACTCTTCCAAAACTCAAGAAGCTGTAAGTCTTTTGCTAGAGGAAGTGTCCCACATCGCCCACTGAAGGCATGTTCAGGCATCTTTGTCTCTGGCTACAACTCTGAAACTGGTGTGGCAGGTTGTGGCTCAGGCTCGCTTGATGTGGCTTTGAAGCTTGTAGATGACCATGATTTCCCCCCCTGTCAGATACAAGGTGAGAAGATGGAGAAAACTCAACTGCAAGACTGTTCAATATTCTGGAACAAGTTCTAACATGTGTTTGGAATATCTTCTTGGCTGTTGATGCCCATTGCCAAGAAGCGATCCATCCAAGATGGATCTTTGTTCTTGCAGGATGTTTGTTGCTGAAGCATCTGTTTCAAGAATGACTGGTTTTATGAAAGTGCTTACATGGATGAAGATCAAAACAGTGATCTTTCAGATGGCCAACTCGATCACAGTGTTGGCATTTCACGATCTGTTGTTGTTGTTGCTGCTGTGGAAGAGAAGCAGAGTCTGGAACAGCTGAGGCTGAACTGTCATGAGGAGCAGGTGAACTGTCATTAATGAAACCATCACTCTAAAACTGAATGGGCTTGGCATAGTCTGGAATATGAAAGGACAAGTCCTTGTTATATCCAAGACCAGTTTTGTGCTTGTTGTGGACAAGCTGTTCCCAAGGTCTGATGATGGGCTTGGGAAGTGCAGACTGAGTTTCTGCATCTGCATATACAACTGCTGCTTTATTTGAATGAACAGGAACATTATTGACTTGTTGTTTATGGGAGTCTGTTTCAGTCTTCTGAACAGAAACAGGTTCAGAATGATGACTCCATTGTTGTAGTTCTTCTTGCTGTAGCTTTGTCTCAAGCTGCAAAAATTCAATATTTTCTTGTGCATTTTGTATACATTTTTGAATGTCTGAAAGAGAATCTTTACTTATTTCCACTTTGTCATCAACATTAGATTGTATCAAAGTTTCCAATAACTCTAATACTTCATAAAATTTGGCCATTCTCGATAAAATCGATGGTCTGATGGTCTGATATGGATTATTGTAATGACACAAACGCTTACACAAAGTTTTCAAGCCCAATAGATGCAACAAAACCACTGTTGGCTGTGGAAAGGAACCCACACAGATTTGAATTCACTTTGCAGGCAGCAGGTAACCCCAAAGCAAGGGTCTGACACCAAGTGAAGGGCTAGTACCAAAATACACAAACACTTGGGCGCACTCTCGTATACATTCTTCAAATTAGTGCAACAGTCTGTGCTGGGGCTTTTCTGGTTCCCCTGTAGATAGGCAAAACAATTAGTCAAACTAGTAAGCTTATCTGTACACGCCTTCTGGTCAGCCTGCAAATGAGAAGCGCTGGACACTTATTCTATGGTTGTATCTGTTCACAATTCCGAGAATTGCCTGTTGGTTTCCCTTTCCATCAATGGAGAGAGAAGAGCTTCTCGTTTGTTTCCTGTTACAAAAGATTACCAGATTGAAACCGCCACCAACAGCGACGAGATGTGTTTATTGAAGATTAAACAGCATTATTACAAAAAAAATAAATTCAATTTCAGTGTGGACTGAAGACTCCTATCCAAAATAATTCAGTTTCGCCTTCATTTATGGAGCAAACCCAAGAAAAGATTGCTGGACGTTGTACTGAAGAAAGAAATTTTGCTGTAAAAGATTCCCAATAATACTTGGCGAAAGTGCTGTAGTGGGTCTGAGTCCCAGGCAGCTGACGTCGTCCTCGATCTGCAGGATATAATTCTCTGGTGGCGGACTGAAAGTTTTCCCTCCTTCCAAAACAATTGAAAATTCAGGCAATTTCAATTCACTCACACCGGAAGCGTTGAAGCAGAGATCAAGCTGCTGTGGAGACGATGTTGTAGCGCTTGGATATGTTTCAACGGTGGGGGGAACCAAGCAGGCCAACTACATTGTCATCAGAAACCATATTCTGAGTCGAATTTCCTTTTAACGCATGGGTTTGAATTTGTCATCAAGCATACTCTTCTGAGCATCTGTTAGCTTTCCAACAAATCTCCAAATATCTTCTCCAAGAATCTTGTAAGCAGTTGCCAATGTATTTAGAGCCGCCTTTCTTATTTCACCATCACGTTCTGTTGTCAGGGCAGCAACAGCCTGCAAGGCTTTTGTCGGTCCAGATACCTCGATCCCATAGCGATCTATCATAAATCCAAGAAGATCTACAGATTTAATTCTAGTTCGATTGTTCTTTGACCGTAGCCCTTCTAATAATAAAGTAAAGAGCTTTCGAAAGACACCAGAGCTACCATGTTAAACAGACTTTAAAATAAAAGCTTCATTCTCTGCGCCTCCTTCAGAGCTTTCAACAGATGCCATCGCATTGTCCATCTGTTCAAAAAATGATAACATAAAGAGGACCAGGACGTTGCTCCATCATGGGAACGCACAGACCAAAATAGAGGGAATGAGCCCGAGCTGTGGATTTCTTCCGAGATTAAGACCATCAAATTAATCGTTCTGGCGTGATGAAGGAGACCCCTATAGTTGGAGCATCGAGGGTTCAATGAAAATGACGCAGCAAATGGGTTTGCGCGCAACGTTCTTGATGAATCGATTTAACAGGAATAAGAACCGCATCTCCCACGGTATTTTGCAAAGGGATCAACGTAAAATATTCAATAACAACGATGGTAGCCGAGCAGAAAATTTCTAATTGAAGTTATCACGGTTCTGAAGAGATAAAAATCAGCAGGATTTGGAAATAATGTATCTGTCGATATGACCGAGTTGGAGGGAGAGACAGACGCAACACAACACAATATAATCAATATATTGTTGTTTCAGCGATCACAGTTACCTCGGGGAACTTAATGATTCCTTATCCTATGCATTAGGTGCTGGAAGCTTGTTCAATGTTTCGGAGGATTCAGATTACTTTACTTGCCAAAGCCATAGATGAGTATGCAGCTTTTGGAACCAAAGCGGTAGAATCAAATAAAGGGACACTTCAGATGGACCATAGACTAGAGACAATTGTAGAAAGAATGCTAGAGAAATGCATTTTGGAAAACAAATTTCAGCAGGCGGTGGGCATCGCACTTGAATGCAGAGTTATCCAAAGGAAATAGCGTGTTGATATTTTATTGAAAATAGCGTGTTGATATTTTATTGATAACCGATCCTGATGAGAAGACAGTCGGCCAGAACTATTTGAATGTACCGGTCACATGTTTGGTTTATCGCTTTTCACAACCAGGCTTGAGTGGAAAATAGGCCTAAAAGGAGACCATCTAGAAAGTATATTGCCACCCATGCAACTAACAAACAATATTTTTTGCGTTTTGAATTATTTGAACGTGAACCATTCATATTGTTGTGCAAAATACCTTGTACAGTAGTCCTATGATTGATATATTGATAGTCGAAGGCATAATAATACACCCATCATGCGTCGTTCATGACTTTTGGATTCATAGTTCTCGCCCCCTTATTCAATAAGTTCATTTTATTTTGTTAGCTCTGCTCCTTCACAGGCAATCAGGTGGTCCGGCCGCATCACAGATAACATTAATGGTAAACCTGTCATCGTTTTGGAAAAATCATATCCACGTCCACATTTGCCGAAATCGCATGCGCTTTGGGAATGCAATTTACAAAACACCGACAACTACTGCTCGAAAAGCCTCTTTTTCCACGAATTCCATATGAACAGTCAGAAACGCATCAACGCAGTCAGAGAGCGCAATACCGCCTTGAATGAAAACGGTTATAGTGCAGTCAGGCCAGGCAGAGGCAAAGCCAGGGAATCAATGTTCTGGGACCTGTGCCTTTCTTTCAGAAATTAGGTATGCAGCTTCAGTCAGGCAGGCCTGCAGCTTCAGGTAGGCAGGCAGGCGTTCTTCAGGTAATGAAGACTGGGCCAGCACTATTCAAGGCAACTCAGATCAGTTGCTCAGGGAAACAGGCCACTCATCATGGCTCTGATACCATGTTAAACAGACATGGACAGCTAGAACAGATAGGAAAACAATAGGAAAGATAAAGCATTCAGTACAATTTTTATTCACAAAAGATGTACATTTATAGTACAATATGGTGACCGTTGGGATTCACATCCCAAGGTCCCTTGGACTGCTTGTCCATTCAGCTTCCACACTAACCCTTTAGGATTAGGTGTCCAACAGATTCATTGGAAGGGAGAGCTTCTCTGGAGTGGTTGGATAAGATTGTCCTAAAGGCCTTAGGAACACAAATTTGAGATGCCCTAGTGCTATTAACAAGGAGCAGAAGTGTGACAATTAAGAGGTTTGTTTGTCGAGCCCTACTACAGTGATAAATGTACAAGCTTGGTACTATTAAGAAGGCAGTCTAACGGAGCCCTAGAAGACATCTTGTACAGTGTTCATTGGAGAAGCTAATGAACAGTTAGGAGAAAGATTTGTGAGGCCTAGTTCAGTGGGTTGCGAGAGGGAAAACTCATTCTTCATAGAGCATATTGTAAAGACCCTAAGAACTTGATCCTTTGGAGCGGTAGAGGACATTGTTAGTGGGAAGATCACAGAGCCAATGCTTCGTCATCTTGGAGTGGTTGGATAAGATTGTCCTAAAGGCCTTAGGAACACAAATTTGAGATGCCCTAGTCCTATTAACAAGAAGCAGAAGTGTGACAGTTAAGAGGGTTGTTTTGTCGAGCCCTGCTACAGTGATAAATGTGTAAGCTTGGTACTATTAAGAGGGCAGTTTAATGGAGCCCTAGAAGACCTCTTGTACAGTGTTCATTGGAGGAGCTAATGAAAAGTTAGGAGTAAGATTTGTGAGCCCTAGTTCAGTGGGTTATAGGAGGGAAAACTCATTCATAATAGGGAATATTGTAAAGACCCTAAGAACTTGATCCTTTGGAGCAGTAGAGGACATTGTTAGTGGGAAGATCACGGAGCCAATGTTCAGTCATCTTGGAGAAGCCAAGAGTGGTTGATAGTAGCAGATTGACAGCTAGAAATGCAAGCATTTTGATGTTGCAGAAGTTGTAGTGATTAGCAAAAGAGGAGGCAAAGCACCTGATAGATGTGTTCAAGGTACGTGGATTGAAAGGACCGTTCTGATCAAGCAGGTCAGGTGTACTTTGTTCAGGGAAAGATTGGTGGTCATAGTTGTTGACACCAAGCCCTAGTTGTCTCTTGTACTAGGGTTCTATGTAAGGGCCATGATCCATAGTATGGGATCCCTAAGATTGTTGTATTAAAGTTTGTATATAACAAGTTGTGGTCTGAAAATTTGTCTTGTGTACAACTTGATTCATTGTTATTTGTTATTCCATTGTGCAAAGTGATTTTGTTGTGGCATTTGAGTGTGTTTGTGATCGTGATATTAGACTCAAACCTAATTCTTAAGTGTCATGGAAAATTCAATAGGTTTTCCACATTATACTAGCTGTTGGAAATGTCCAAGCACTCATTCAAGTAACGTTGTGCAAGAAAAGTAGAAACTTTGAATTCCTAAGCACTCAATATACTTTTTTAAACAAGTCAAGCCATTCTTTGATGGAACATTGTATGCTTAGGTCAATTCGGGCCTCCTTTTGTCAAACTAATCCTCTAATTGGTGGGACATCTCACATCATTTGAAGGATTTATGTAATGCGACGACAAAAATTGTAATTTTACTTAGTCTCCAACCATATTGTGTATGAAAATTCACTTATCTTTTGAAGCAAAAGGAGGAAATGTGTTGAGATCCTCATTTATAAATAGAGAGTTCTCTCTCCTTTGAAAATCATTGTGAATTTTTGAGATCATTTTGCCGTAATGTGAAATATTTTCATGAAATCTTTGGTGTTTATCTTGAAGTTTATCTTTCTTGGTTGATTTCAAATATTCCTAAGGATATTTGCAAATAACTAAAGAATACTACACAGACTAACTAGATTGATCAATTTGAAGAGCAACTTTGTCACTTGTAAAGGGATGTCTAGGGTTTTATTTGCACATATCTCTTGTTGGTGTACGGTAGAGTTTGTCTCTCTGTGTTGGGTCATGCCCTAGTGCTCCCCACCAAGGGTTTCAATTTATTTTGCATCATGGTTGAGCTAATGGTTGACGACTTTCCCCTAAGTAGGATCCTTTCTAGTAGGCCTTCATTTCAAAACTTTTTCTTGATTAGCCTTGAGGTGATTTAATTTCTAGTGTTCCTCCTCTAGCCATAAACCACAAGCATGGACTAACCAACTTAACACGAGCATCAATTTGACCCCATAGCCCTAGTGGAAATAAGGCACACTCCTCATCTCTTTTTACTAAATTCTGCAATTGCCCTTAATTTTTATTATTTAAAAAACCATAAAATAGCAAAAAAATACATATAAAAAAATACATTATAGAAAATATAAGCATCAAAGATAAAAGTGATCTCGAGAATTTGTTTACCTTTATGTCTAAATAAGATTTGACTGATTACATTTTGATTCTAGACTCATTTTTTAGAATGGTGTGCCACATTGGATATCTAAGAAAGATAGTGCCCCCTCTCCTTTCTTGCATTTAATTTTGATCTAAAAAATGTGTAAGGGTTTTGAAAGAGATTTTAAAAATATAATTTTATCTTCAGTAATTATAGCTCAAGTATTGGTAAAATCCCTTGCCTTGAGATACACGAAAATTTGATTCTAACCCTTCTAATCCCCAACAACATTTCTAAAGTTTTCTAATTGAATATCAATCACCTTCGGAAGTGTTTTCAGTTGTCCTAACAATTGAAACATGTTTCATACTAATTGGGGCACTTTCATTTTTCAACCCCAGGGAATTGGTGCCCCAAAATAGAGTAACAATTTCCATATATGAATAACTTTTTGAATAATCAATACTTTAAAGTGCTAGTATGTTTATTTTCATTATATTTCATTATAATATCATCTCAAATTCATATTCCTAAGTTTCTATAGCATTTTTGGGCTTATGAGAGGCCCTAGAGTCAGCTTTTCATTGTTCGTTTCTGCATAACTTCATGTTTGCAGGTGTGTAAATGCAAGGTAAATCATCATTTCATGGTTTAAATACCAACATTGTTGAGGGCCTTCATAATCAATCGTGGCTCTTTTGTCAAGGTTACTTCATTCATAAATTTAGTATTTTCTTCATTGGTTTGTGTTTTCTACAGTAATATATCATACACTTGATCAAATCTATTTTTTCTCTTTAAATCCTAACCTTCACCATTTCACTGTTTGTAGGCTCTAGTCATCCTAATACTTTTGGTGATGCTTGTGTAGTTTGGAATACTCCCTATGGAATTTTGGGAGTTTGCCAAAAGTGAGAAGAGAGTGTGCTTAGGTGACATTAGGGGCATCTGATGTGTTCTTACTATTTGGAATCTTGGCCAAGCCTTTATAAGCCTGCTAATATGAGTGGTAGTAGGTCTCTAGGGGAGGGGTTTAGTAAATTTAAAATCCCCTGCCACCAAAAAGAATTATAGAGACTTCCCCTGAGATATAGAAGATTTAATGACAACTCATTGGTAAAATTAGCAAAATGTGGCATGATTGTTAAAGTGAGGCAATATGCTACCACAGGGAAGAAGGAGAGAGGTGTTACAACTCGATTTTAGAGAAAATTAAGAAAAACTAAGAGGAAGCGAATGAGAAAGGGGAATGCTAATAGATCCATTATGGTTTTACCCTTCATTAAATGCCTAGTGACATAGATTAATTACAATTCAGAACATGTAGATAACAACCAATTAAAAAACGAAACCAAACTAATATGGAGTTATCTCATAAATCTTCGTTTATGAGATAACTAACCTAAATGCTAGATAGGAAAGAGAGGAAAACCAAAACAATCGAACCTTGTTTCCCCAACAGAGATGATTGTTGGGCCTTGAGCAACTTCTACGTGATATTGCACCTATTGATGATCCTCCATATGCTGAAATGTT
>APFE031146611.1:0-17335 GCA_000404065.3 Pinus taeda
TCCTTTGCACCTCGGCGTCTTGGCTCTCCCAGTAGGGGGCCATGCATCAAACATAGCTCAGTTGTACGGTCAATTAAATTCACTCATGCTTGGAGCCTAAACCATTATTGCAAGCCAATACCATAGAGCTTCGTTAATGATGGCACGTTATGATTATAAGGCCATTCGACCTCAAGGAGAATTGTGTTGGAGCTTGGTTAATGATGGCACGTGATGATTATAAGGCCATTCTACAGAATTGCGTTGGTTTAGTGCTCAGGCATGCGAAGAGAGCATTCATTCATCTGGTTCTATGGGGAATCAAAAGATGCTTTGGATTGCCATTTGAGCCATGGAGTGGGATAATCACAACGCCAATCCTCCTCGCATTTCTCTGGCAATCAGGATTGATGACTAACATTTGGGATTCTGCTCTCTTCGTTTGCATGGAGGTTGGGGTTGGCAATCCATGGATCAATTCGTGATTAGAGGATTTCTATGGATGCACAGAGGCTCCAATTCAACACTCAAGCTCACCTTTCAAACCAGAGGCAATTGGCCAATCAATGGAGTGATTACATTGGGAGGCATTCAAGCAATTTGAGGGAATTCCGTCGGGTTCGTAGGCCTGGCGTGCTGGTGAAGAGCAGAAACTCCGTGTCACTGCTTCTGGAAAGTCATACAGTTCATAAGAAAGCGGCTCATCTGTCGTGCTTGGCGCAGTGTAAAGACTGAAGGCTCCAAGGTGTCGGGGAAGGTGTGCCTACTGTGCGTGGTCATCGGTCGTCGGAGTACCTGGGTCACTGCTTCTGGAAAGTCATACAGTTCATAAGAAAGCGGCTCATCGGTCGTGCTTGGTGCAGTGTAAAGACTAAAGGCTCCAAAGTGACGGGGAAGGTGTGCCTATTGTGCTTGGTCATTGGTCGTGGAAGGAGTACCTGCTAGCATGGCCAAGGGTCAGGGATGTCAAGGAAGGAACTCCCACTATGCATGATCGATGAGCCAAGGAGGAGTCCCTGCTGTGCGTGTTCGTGGCTCTCCATAACTCATCTACAATCTCGGGTCTTCCAAACTCAACCAATTAGTTAGCCATCCCTTATGTGACTTCCGGTTCTCTTACATAGGATAGTTTAGTCATGCTGTGCGTGTTCGTGGCTCTCCATAACTCGTCTACAATCTCGGGTCTTCCAAACTCAACCAATTAGTTAGCCATCCCTTATGTGACTTCCGGTTCTCTTACATAGGATAGTTTAGTCATGTTAAAGCATCTTTACTGCTATTTTTGTGGCGGCTCCATGCCACTGGTTTGGTTTGGTTTCTATGTATCATTTTGCAAATCATTTTGAGTACTCCTTTTGGTTTTGAAAGATATTTTAGTCAAACTCAATATATATAATCTCAAGACTTAAAATATGGTTCTGGTTCGGTTTCCCTGCAAGGCATCCCTGAGCACCATGTGGAACTGTTTATACTTATTTCCATCAGTAATTGAATGTCGAGCCTTAAACAAAACTAAAAAAATAAGTTATCCTACTGATCTATTTAATCATAAACAGAAAATGGGTGTCATAAAGCTTACCCATGATACCCATTTGTAATTGAATGTCAAGCCTTGCACAAAACTAAAAAAAAAAAAGTTATCCTACTGATCTATTTAATCATAAACAGAAATATGATATCATAAAGCTTAACCATGTTACCAATTCAACAAATTCCTCTGTTACCAGTTAACCATGGTTTGAAAAATAAAATTGGAATAATCGAGACAATATACACCATTCATAACTGAAGTATCTAACCATCATGGAGCGTATGTTACCTAATCTATATATAGTTCTCTTTCTGCAGCGACTAAAATCATATTATCTCAGCCGCATTACCAATTCAACAAATTCCTTTGAAAAATAAAATTGTATCTAGCATAAGCGAGCGTTATCTCTATGATTCTCATTCTGGAGTTACTTTTTCCCACCCTCTTTCTGTAGTGATGTAAGAGAGAGTGGATGAATTTAAATTTTCTCATGATGGTTTTTTTAGTGCAGTGATTGTCACCAGCAAAAAGTACCAGGGGATGAATTTACGGTCATATAAAAAAAAAATTAGTCATTAGCACATCCACCTAGACAGAATTGCCACATAAATAAAATAGATGGATGTAAGAGAGGATGAATTTAAATTTGTTCTCATGATAACAAAAATTGTGCGGTGATTGTCACCAGCAAAGTACGTACAAAATGAATTTAAATTGGCCCCTCGTATAAAAATAATTAGTCATTAACACATCCACCTATATAGATTTGCTACATAAATACAATAGATCGGTACACTGTCCCCCTAATAAAACCCATGAAAATTTGAGACAAACCCATGAAGATGATTAATATCCATGAAGAAGCCGATAACACAACCTCTACAACAAAGAAAAACAATGCTTTCATAGAGTAGCGGTAGCAAGTCGAAAAACAATGCAACAATACAACGATGCTTTCATAAACAATGCAACATGGAGAAGCCGATAACACAACCTCTACAATAAAGAAAAACAATGCTTTCATAGAGTATCGGAAGCAAGTTGAAAAACAATGCAACAATACAATGATGCTTTCATAAAACTTTGCAACAATGCTTTCTTAGAGTAGCAATAGCAACTATTTAGCTCCCATCTTTCAAGTAAAAGCCGGTGTATATAATGCAACAATGCTTTCATAGAGAGTAGCAATAGCAGCTATTTAACTCCCATCTTTCACGTAAAGGTGTATGGTCAAACATGGGCTCTGATCCTACACCGCGTTTTCTAGATATTTGATTAAATGCAAAACACAGAAGAGATTTTACTATATATTATGACACAATATTGAATTTTATTCACAATAATCATATCATTGTATCTATATCATAGTATTACGATGGGATCCAATTTAGTCATCGTCTCACTAAAACCCTGCTTAAGGCATATTTGACCAGCATAAATCACTGACAAGATTATTGGGGAAAATATGTTTCAAAATTGTTATGACATAATAATCATATCATTGTATATACTATATATTCTCGTTGTCTCGCTATTGGTCAAACCCTGTTTATGGCATATTAGACCAGCATGAATCACTGACAGTATACCTACCACCTGAACAATTTCAGTCTCAGTCTCGATCTCTTAATTAGGGAACAAATTAGGGGGAATATGTTTCTAAATTTTTAAAACAGATCAGTGGGAGTGCTGATTGCAGGCTATACTTAACTGGAACTCGAGCGATTAAAATAAAGGTCACTACTGATAAACTAGATAACTGGATGTAGGCATATCTTTAAAACGTTCATCTAACATTCGATCCATCTAACACTGGCTGACTGTATCTGGGCATATCTTTAAAACGTTCATCTAACAATCATGAGATCAAGTCAAAGACCATAAAAAATCCATCATAAAAAACCAATCTTACAATCATGAGATCACATCAGAAACCATAGATAATTCCTTTGAGCTATAACCTCTTTCACATGGTTTCTAGATATTTGATTAAATGCAAAACACAGAAGAGATTTTACTATATATTATGACACAATATTGAATTTTATTCACAATAATCATATCATTGTATCTATATCATAGTATTACGATGGGATCCAATTTAGTCATCGTCTCACTAAAACCCTGCTTAAGGCATATTTGACCAGCATAAATCACTGACAAGATTATTGGGGAAAATATGTTTCAAAATTGTTATGACATAATAATCATATCATTGTATATACTATATATTCTCGTTGTCTCGCTATTGGTCAAACCCTGTTTATGGCATATTAGACCAGCATGAATCACTGACAGTATACCTACCACCTGAACAATTTCAGTCTCAGTCTCGATCTCTTAATTAGGGAACAAATTAGGGGGAATATGTTTCTAAATTTTTAAAACAGATCAGTGGGAGTGCTGATTGCAGGCTATACTTAACTGGAACTCGAGCGATTAAAATAAAGGTCACTACTGATAAACTAGATAACTGGATGTAGGCATATCTTTAAAACGTTCATCTAACATTCGATCCATCTAACACTGGCTGACTGTATCTGGGCATATCTTTAAAACGTTCATCTAACAATCATGAGATCAAGTCAAAGACCATAAAAAATCCATCATAAAAAACCAATCTTACAATCATGAGATCACATCAGAAACCATAGATAATTCCTTTGAGCTATAACCTCTTTCACATGGTTTCTAGATCACAGAATTCACAAAAGGCATATCAGCACCGAAAGGATGTGCCAGCAAGTCTATCAGAGAAAGTTGTATTAATAACATTTCATGAAGAAGCTTCAAAAGAATGCTGTATCTCGCTGATTCTGTTTTGTTTAGTGATATTATGTGCCAAGAAGACTTGATGCTCTATATCCCAACTTGTCGGGTCTGTTCTTTATGCCATAAAAGTTTCATTTTGGCTAGATTGAAATTTCGTAATCAATAGCTTAAATTGAAATCTGATTTTATGATGTTAATGCTTTGGCATATGATGTGCTTCCTCGTCTTCTTGAATAGGAAAAGACAAAAGGGGACGAGACAGCTATAGTTTGCTAAGTCCAGCATAACAATTTCATGTTAGTGATATAAGATGTCTATGACCATGTGGAATCCAAAATTGCAATAATAGTTTATTTTTCCATTGCTTAGATTGACAAAATCCATAGGCAACAATTTGCTTCCCAACGTTAAATAAGAAAACATATCAATCGAAGGACTTCCCTACTTACGTAATAATTCCTTTATATAAATATAACATGAACAGACAGAATTGTTTGACAGGAACCAGGTAAATAGAACACAGATTGAGTTCTGAAGAATTATTTATTGCAAAGCGTGTTCTACTTACGTAATAATTGCTTTGTATAAATATAGCATGAACAAACAGAATTGTTTGACAGGAACCAGGTAAATAGAACACAGATTGAGTTCTAAAGAATTATTATTGCAAAGCATGTTCAGGCGTACAGCCTTCAAAATAATACATCCATGGTCTTTTTGACTCACTACATGAATATTGGCAAAATGTATCACTAGCAAGACTGTCCTAGAGACTTGTGTCTACATACTTGAAATAGATAAAAGGAAGCTCGCTCCCTTATAAGTGGTGAACCTCATTCATAGAGAACTCTCGATCTATCTACCTTCAAAAATAGTTCACAGCTTCTAAGCCATGCCACCACTGGATGCTGTTCGAATAATTTGAAAAATAGCTGTCAAACGCAAAAAAAAAAAAAATAAATAGAAGTCAGTGAGAAAGATACCTTCCTCGTAACCTAGTATGTAGACCTGAATATTATGTTACTGCAAGCAACAGACGTGCTAACAACTGATCAAGAAAGAAACTGAAAAAGTAAACGATTATCAGGATCTACTGCAAAGCAAAAATGAAGCTCTAACTCGTTGCTAATTTTCAGATTGCAAATGCACAACAATCTCTGACACCAAAAAAGCAAATAAGTATTCTAGAAAAATAAACCTATTAGGTCTTTGCCGATAATTATCTCAGAAGAACCATGGCAAAAATGAATTTCAGAGTGACAGAAAACTTACATGATCCAATGACAACAAAGACAAAGAAACCAAGTACAATTGGCCCCACTGGATACGAATTGCTTTTCTTTACTGTTGTTTCAGGCACAGCTCCCCTCTTCAGAATGTTTTTCTGAAACTTAGCACTTTTCCTGTCTGCAAGTCGCCTGGATGTAGTCTGAACAATGAAACAGGAACAATACAATCAATCAAACAGCACATTATGGGAAATCGATTGAACACGCGAACATTTAGATGCATAGACATCAGATTGGACAATCGTCTTCAAGCCAAATTCATAACATGCAGCCAAATACATTTGGCAGCAACGAGAAAAACCTATGGGCATATTAGCACAATTCACATTCACTTTCAACACTCAGATTTTATACAACTTATCATAACCCTCCAAAAGGAATATACTTAACTGAAAAAGAGACTTGTATATGTAACCCTAATATTTCTTGGAAGGGAACACACACAGAAAACAGCCCCAGAAACAAAGCCACCAGCACACAGATCTAACATAATTTTCCAAAACACATTAATCAAAAGCCAGTTATTCGAATTAGTAGAGGGCTTGCTACCAAAGAAAACCCAGAGCCAAAGGCCGTTGTTCCTGCTGCCAAAAGCTGACAACAAACCAAAGCCTGTAGCTCCCATTACTATTGGGCCTTCAACAAACGGCTAAAATCCAACCCCTGGAGTCAAACACATATTACAACACTTGTACCCTTGACCACTACGCATCACTTGCATTCAGATCTGATAAGCCCTAGATGCAGCGTGCTCAACCAACCATCTAATTCAACCCAATACACTAGGATCAAACGCACCCACAATCACTCTGAACAAAATATCACAAAACGCATACAGACCGACACTAAAAGCCTGCTTCCATCTACTCTAGACGAAAAGATACCACAAGCATGAGCTAAAGGCCTAAAGGAGCTCCTGGCATCGGCTGAAATGACATGCAAAAGGAGCCCTTGGCATCGGCTGCAATATCATGCAACGGAACCTCGACTAAGCCCTCGCTAGAAGCCCTTGCGAAAAATTGAACTCGAGAACCAATTTGAAAACCTTGTCAACCAATCAGATGCAACTTCTCGTAACAAGAAACTAGACGACCCATATACCCCAAAATCCTAGAATGTAAAAGCCCTCGCCAAAAGGCTTTGTGAAAAATTGAAAATCCTTCCACATGACTTTTCTCATTACGGAAAACCAGAGGATCTATGGCCCCAAAAAAATTTAGAAATAAAGAAAGTACTAAATTGAAATCCTGACATACCATTTTTTCTGTCGAGAGATTGCACCAACGATATTAGATCTGCAAGTTCTGGCTGCAATTCACAACGAAATCGTCGAATACGTTGAGCTCCGCAAAACGTGGCAACACACAACACATCAAACCTTGCAGAGCCAACGAACTAAATAAAATAACAGGGCCACTCCCTTTATATACCCTTGAATCCCACACATTACCTTCGAGTAACTTCTGATTATTTCAACGCGAGTTACGTTACCAGGGTGAGTTAATTGGAGCATTCGAGGGCTTTCTTAAAAGATTTGAATAGGTGGATAAGTTGCCTTGAATTAGTCACGTCGGCCGTGTTCGTGGCCGCCACCAAGGGTAAGTCATACGCTTCAATTTACGCGTGAACTTCCACACGCTATTCATGGACCTCTTCTAACTTATCTAATCTTTTGACCTAATCCATTTAATGACAGCATGTTTGTTCACCTTCCATGGTATTGCCTCTAAAATAGAATAGGGTATTTTAAGCTAATTGTTTTTTCGCTATCTGAAATCTTGTTAGAAATTGTTAGAAATTATATATTTGGATGGTTAAATTTGTTAAAATTTTATTGAAATGGTATATTTAGATGGTTAAATTTATATAGTGGAATGATTTGTGATTTTTTGTAAATTCAATTTAAATTATTTAGATTATTAAAAATATATTTTAAATAATAAAAAATAAGAATTTTATTGAAAATTGTATTGTTAAATATAAAATAGTTAGAGTTGGTCAAATATAATTGGCTTATTGGGAGATTATTAATAGTATTTTCAAGGTTATTGGGAGATTATTAATAGTATTTTCAAGGTATTTGGAAAGCTCTTTATTAAATTTAAAAATTCTAATTTTTTTTGGGTATTGTCTAATTAATAGATGAAATGGTTTTTTAAGGTATTTTTCCTAGCTAATTTTAATGAAAATTGGTCAATTTTTAAAAACGCGCATTAAGTTGTTTAATTCATTGAATTCATTTATGTATTTAAAGATATATTTCAAACAACAAAAAATCACAATCTTGCTTGAAATTATATCACCGTATTCATGTGAAAAAGACTATTTCATCCATAAGTTTGATTGTGCAATTGTTCATACTCTCTAATAATATGTAACTTAGGTTTGGGCCATGGAATTTTGTGGGAATCTCCCTATATGAATAATCAATTTATAGCTCAAATCTTATTATCAAAATATTGTTTTGTTTTTATGATCTTGTTAAATTTATTTAGCATTGGGTTTGTGTAAGGTTGTAGTGTTGAATTATTATGGGTACGTTTATTAAAGAATTATTTTAGTAGTCACTAATGAATATAGATGGACATAACAAAAGGTTGATGACTAGAAAAATTGGTTTTGGAGTGTTTTGGTTGGATGACAAGACACATCACAAATATGTTGGGCACCCTTTGCTTAGATTGGATGCACCAAAGACCTTGGTAGTGTGCATTAATTGAATGCATTAAGAGAAGCTTTGAAGGGAACTTGGTGAGGAAAAGCAAAGAGACTTGAGGGTTGTTGCAAGGAACTTCATCCATAGACATTCACTACACATAATGGACAAGATTGGCATAGAGAGCTTGATAAACTTGAGCACACTTTAGTGGACTCAGATGGACTTAGGCACATGGCTGGACTTGGACAAATTTCAATGAATTTGGCATACTTACATAGACTCGATGAACTTGGATGAACTAGGTAAACTTGAACTAAGTAAAATAATTATTAAAAATAAAAATATTTGTGACTAATTTATTATTGGGAATGAATTGTTATATGTGAAATAATTAAATTTTGTAATTGGGGAATACAAATGAGTAAATATGAGTGAAATCATAATATAAATCAAGCTCAATTTAGTACCCTAATCAACAATGAAGTTATAAGTGAACAATTGAGAAAATCAAATCTAAGCATGTAATACCCTCTCAGTAGAATTCACCTAATTGTGCTCCATTTTGAGTGCTTAAAAAATAAGTATGTGGGTGGCTCAACATTTTTGAAATTAACCTAAAACTATTGGTTACGAAGTTGCACTTGCAACGTGGTAATATGAAAAATGCTCGCCCTTAGATAGTGAGTAGGCTTGTCACATCAATCAATTGTTGAGATTGCATGCAATTGAAGGTCAATAAATAATATTTCATAAGATTTGATTTAAGGAATGTTACCAATTATATATCATATGATATAGTTAATTGATTATCAAAGAACTTAGAGTGAGAAGTGGAAAAGAAAATTAGAAATCATCTAAAGGTATGATAAATAAAATAAAGATTTTATTTATTCAATTATAGAAGATTTAGTTAACTAATTAAATATTTAAATTAATTATTTAATTATAGGGACTAGAATAAGAAGAATTAGTTAAATAATTAAAAATTATTATTAATGAGAAAAGAGTGAAAATATTAAAAATATTATTTATTTTATTTATTTTCTGGAGGAAAAGAAATTGATGCATGAGCATCAACCTCATCAAATGTTTGTGACAAGACCTAAGGGGGTCTTGAAATTTATAAAAGGGAATTGGTTCCCTTAATTAAAATTAGGAAAATTAAGCATTAAAATCCTCATAATTATGTATTCTAGAATAATAAGGTTTGTTGGCAAATGGTGAAGTTTGTTTTCCATATGGCATGTAAACAACCAAGTATCAAAGTAGTTAGGAGGTTAGGTGAGATTTTCACTAAAATTGAGGATATGATTCCCTCCACTGGGAATCAAATCAATACTCATGAGTTGTATGAACTGACATGTAAAGGTTTGTAGAAGATGGACAAAAAAGAGAGGAGTGAGTAGGAAGATTGAGTGAAGATAGAAGAGTCGAAAGGCTTAAGAGTGGTCAAACATGTAAATCAAGCCAAGATAGTATAGAGGTGGCCAGGTCCTAAGAAACACCAAAATTTGTGTGAAATATGACGAGATAAAGATAGAAGGAATTTATGTGGTTACAAAAATTCATGTACAGGAATTGGTTTAATAAAATCAACATGTTTTTATATCTCCAATATCATGTGTTTATATCTCTCTATCATGTGTTAATGAAGGAATGATTAATTACATGAGGTTTTGTGTGCACCAAAGTTAGATCTGTAATTGAGAGATTGAGTTAGTGGAGTGGTTCAGATCGAGATATGGAATAGTTTCCTCTGTAATTTAGTATAAAATAGAGTGTAGACTCAGATTCATCATCAACGGGTCTAATTATGCCTGGGAATTGTGACCAGGTATCATTGAACGTTAAGATCTAGTTGTTACAAATTGATGAATGTCACATTTGAAGAAGATTTGGAATGAGTTCATGCTTTATTGATTTCACTTGAGGAAAGAAGAAACTGTATGCACCTATATATGTCGGTTTTAGGTTGTGTGCCTACTAGATCTAGTAATATTTATTAGGTGATTGATAATTATGAGAAATAAGAAGTTTCTGGAGGTATATGTGAAAGATGTAGATTGAGAGGAATATGATAAATAAAGAATGGTATTGATGAATTATAGTTGGACAAAGTATTTACTTGTGCAGGTAACAACTGAAAGAAAGAAGATTCTCACAGTAGGAGGGAGTTGTTACGATTTTCAATTGAAATTGGAACTAGAAGTGCTTAGGACAGAGAAGCATAATTGATGAGGTGTGCAAGGTAATTGTGTTTTGATGTTTCAGCTTTGATAAAGTGTTTTGATTCTAAAATGGTGGTAGTAAGAAAAAATAAAGTGGTGGCAGAAATCTTTGTAGTGAAGAAGTTATAACAAAGCATAATACAAATTCCAGTTGAGGTTGAAAATGAAATGAACAAGGGAAGTTCTCATGAAGAGTGTAGAAGCCTGGTAGAGCAAAGGAAGCACAGAAGGATCTAGGGGAAGAACTAGAAGGATACCAAAAGGCCAAGTTTAGGGGAATCTTGGTGAGGTATTGAGTAGTAAGGTGAAAAAATACTTTCTACAAAGAAGAGGCTAATTACAACTCCTATTTACGCATGGAGAAGTTCACAAAAAAGCAAGTGAAGATGATTATGGATATCACTCAAAGGAAGGAAGCCACACTGAGATTAGAGAAGTTGCCAAGGTAGTTAGTGAAAACAAGATGAGTTATGAACAAGTGAATAGAGAGATAACTTGGATGAAGGAACAACTTAGTGTCATGAAGGAGTTGCAATAGAAGAAGATTGTTGAGGATTTGAGGCGAGGATGTAGATTAAGCAAGAAGGTCAAATGGCCTATTGTGCATTTTTTTGTGAAGAAATTAATGTATATAATGAATGTTTTTATGAAAACAAGAGAGAAGTTGAAGAATAAGAGGACGAGACACAAGATGAGTGTTTAGTTGAAGGAAGATGAACTTAGAGTAGCTAAGTATTAGGAGGGAAAATATCACTTATGTTGTAAACCAGGGCAAGGATCATTCCTTGAAGAGGGTGATAATGAAGATGTTGATGAGAGACTTAATGAGAGTCTCATGGATTGTTTGGAAAATTTAGAGACATCAAAGGAAGCTAGAGAGCCTTAAGTTTTTTAAACCAATAATTTCTATAGGAATGCGAGCTTCACAAGTGAAGGATATTCATTAGAAACTATCAGAAGGAGAGAGGAAGATAATTAGGAATTTGTCATGAGAAATGGAAGGGACAAAATCATCTCACAAAGTAAATTAAAGAGGAACCTATACACACTGAGAAGATGCAAATATTGAAGGGAAAATGCAAAGGACAAAATTGACTGGTGAAGATAGCCATAAGAAGGACAAAGAAGATAAAGAACAACATTTAGATGCAACACTAAGAGATTTTGATGAAGAGGTTAAGTTATTGGAAGGATTGTTGGGGGAACATGAGTACAAAGAAGAATTTACATTTAATTTTGAACAATATCTAGGAGTACTTGGAAAATCAAAGATGTCTAAAGCATCTAAGGAGGTAGTGGAATCTATTCATTTTCAAACTAGTCATGTGTTTGTAGGTGCTAAAGATGGAGGATTGCCTCATGAGGGCATGGGATAACTCATGAACAAGAAGATCCCAACATATGGAGTAATGAATGACAACCTTATATTAGAAGAAGGAGGTGTAAATTTTGAGGAAGAGCTAGGATTCTTAGAAGAATGGCTAATAGAGGACGAGATTGATGATCATTGCATAAAACTTGTAGATCTAAAGTTGGCATATACCAAATAGTAGTGGCATAGTTGAAGAACTCGGAGAGCAAGAAGTTGTCTAAAAAAACCAAACAAGTTCAAATTTAAAGTTATAATCAGCAAACTATAGAGGAACGAATGCTTCAAGTAATGGATGTATTAAAGTTGTAGAAATTCAAGGAACAAATTATAAGTAAAAGGAGCAACATGATTTTTGCAACATAATCTTGAAGGAAACTCTTTGGACAACAAAGTAAAATAGAGAGAGATTTGCAACAAATAAAAGCCAATGCAAGTTGTTTTAAACAAAGTATCAGAGGTAATGATGAATATGCATATTTGAAATATGAAGATGACATCAAACATGCAATGATATATAAAAGTGAAGGTGAGATAATAGCAACCTTTAAACTTGAAAGATAAATGTTTGGAGTAGAAAGGAATATGAGCCTTATGACTCTTATACAAGAAGATTTGCAACTGTAAATGAAAAGTAACAATGACATGTTTTAGAAAAGAACAAAGTTATACATTAAGATAGAAGAATTGTGGAAACTTGTGATGAAGAGGAGATGCCATGATATGAAGAAGACAATTAGCAACAAAGCACAATTGACTGAAAAATATTATATCAATGAGGTATATGGACAACAAGTAGACAAAGTATGGGATCTTGGAAAAATGAAGACAACAATCAAGCAATAGAGCATACAAACAAGTGGACAACAACAAAAAAGTAAATTTTAGGATCCGGGAGGATTTCAACATATTGAAGAAACATGACTAGGAGATCATGAAATTTGTACACTGGGAGTTTGATGCAGGAGCATCAATCCCATGTCAAACATTTGTGACAAAACTTAAGGGGGTCTTGAAATTTATAAAATGTACCTAGTTCACATAATTAAAATTAGGATATTAAGAATTAGAGTCCTCATAATTATGTATTCTAGAAGAATATGGTTTGTTGGCAAGAGGTGAAGTTTTTTTCCCATATGGCATGTAAATAACCGAATATCAAAGTGGTTAGGAGGTTAGGCAAGATTAGGTGAGATTTTCCCTAAAATGGAGGATATGGTTCCATCCATTGGGAACAAAATCAATACTCATGAGTTGTATAAATGAACATGTACAGGTTTATAGAAGATAGACAAAAAAAATAGAGGAGTCGAAAGGCTTAAGAGTGGTCAAACCATGTAAATCAAGCCAAGATAGTATAGAGGTAGCTAGGTCCCAAGAAACACCAAAATTTGTGTGAAATAAAACTAGATAAAGATTGAAGGAATTTTTGTGGTTACAAAAATTCATGTACAAGAATTAGTATAATAAAATCAACATGTTTTTATACGTCCAGTGTCATGTGTTTATATCTCTACGTCATGTGTTAATGAATGAATGATTAATAATGAGGTTTTATGTGCACCACAATTAGATCTGTAATTGAGGGATTGAGTTAGTGGAGCAGTTCAAATTGAGATATGGAATGGTTTTCTCTATAATTTAGTATAAAACAGAGTGTAAACTCAAATTTATCATTAACGAGTCTAATTACACCTAATAATTACAACCGAGTATCATTCAACGTTGAGATTTGGTCCTTACAAATTGATGAAGGTCAAATTTGAAGAAGATATGAAATATGATTGTGGTTTTTTTATTTCATTTGAGGAAAGAAGAACATGTATGCAAATTTATATGGTGGTTTCATGTTGTTCAAATATAGCCTAGACTTGTTTCTTTTATATATTACAAGAAAAATTAATGTTGCAGGTAACTGATGCACATCCCTAAGATCTAGGTTTCAGTTTTAGAGTTGAGCTTAGAGTTCATTGTTTAGAGCTAGAGACATAGGTTTAATCGATTCAGATATGCAACATGGAGTATGAGACTAAAGGGTAGTAAATTAGGCCATAGGACCATATCGACATTAAGCTAGATAGAGTGAGTCCTAGCCAGATTGGAAACAATGCAAAGGTATCTAGGTTGAGGGTAGAATATCTAAATCAATCACATATGGATCATCTAAATCCCTAGATAATGAATGGTTAGTGAAAAGGGAGATATCCAAACCAAGCATATATATCGTGTTAGAAGGATATCCAAAAATAAAATAATCTTAATTTTAAATGATATATCCATATTGATAAGAGATTAGATAGTCCAAATCTTGAATTTCATAAATTTGGGCCTTCACATAACTTTGAAGTTCGGTGATTCAAGTAAGGAGCTCTTTTTAGCATAAAAAATCAGCCTCCCTTTCATCTTGACGGCTAGAGTGAGGTTAAGGAATTTATACTTCTGTGATCCATAACATTGTTTAGGGAATTTTTCGGCGAAATCACATAGATAATCTTTTGTCGACGCGTTTCGAACCAACCATGTGGTTCATCGTCTGGACAAGTTGAAGAACCAATCCCCAGCTTGGATTGGTTGAAGAACCAATCCAAGCTGGGGGTTGGTTCTTCAACTTGTCCTGACGATGAACCACACTGGTTGGTTCGAAACGCGTCGACAAAAGATTATCTAGAGTGAGGTTGCTAATACCAGACTAACCCATAGGTATGCTCACTTAAGAGTTCATAAGGCTTGTAGCCAATACAACAATATTCATAAGCACAAAACAATTACAACAATATTTATCAAGGAATTATAACTCATCATGTCATTAGTGGAGATTTGAACCTAGGTGTAGAACATGACAACCATTCCTCCCAACCACCCAAGGTAACCCCAATTGACAAAAGATAATATTTAAATATTATGTGTAAGATGGAATTAATCAATGGTACGCAAGACCTTGAAGCAATCACCAGCGATGGAGCAATTAAAACGCTAACGGTTACAGGTCCAGACAACACAAATCCAGCAAGCATTAGCTTGGGTAATCCGGACTGCGCAGTTCCAAGTTCAATAATCGTAGATTGTGTTGAGGCAATTGGAACACAGGCCGACCCCAGTTCAACAAGCGGAGCAGAACGGTTAGTGATTCTGCCCATAACGAAAACATACGATAGTGTTTCAAGCAGCATCAATAGAATTGGCACGCAGGACCTTGAAGTCACCAGCAATGAAACAGCGGAAAAAGTCATTAAAACCAGCGCAGTTTCAGCAGGTTATCCGGGCTACGCAGTTTTAGGTTCAATTTCCGTAGATTACAGAGGAAACGGTGTCGATGTAGCTGGAACACACGCAGGAGATTGCACAGCAAACGGAGGCGGCAATAGGATAGAAAACACAGGACATTGTACAGCAAACGGAGGCGGCAATATGATAGAAAACGCAGACAACGTTTATCAGGGTTCGTTGCTCACCAATAACAACAGTGATGGAGGAGCGGACTGGCCAGAAAACATTAATTCGGAAGCATTAATCGTTGAAAAATATTGCCATAACATCCAGGCACTCAAAAATGCTAATGACAATTACAAAACCAACAATTATGAACTGAATCATGATAAGAGGAGCCAACTGGATAAAAACCGATACGCTTTAAAGGAAACAAATCATAAGAGGAAAGTGGTCAATTTATCCTCTCAAGAATTAAACCCGAAAGTCATGAATGTTCTCAATAGAGGATTGGGGTTCGCAGTAGCCCCTAAAAACATCCCTGTTGAGAATATCATTTGTAGTACAGAAGATGGGATCAACAACCTGTCCCTTGAAGACAAGGAGTCGTTAAGGCAAGAGATTTCTCTTATTATGAGGAAATCAAAAACTCCCAGAAGTAATTTAAAGAAAGGTGAACTTCTTGCTCTTAAGGCCCTTAAAAACAATGATAAGATTGTAGTTCTCAAGGCTGATAAGGGTGGGGCAGCAGTAATCTTAGACAAGGAAGACTACGTTTGCAAAATGAACGAACACCTATCCTGTGGAAGTTATAAAAAGCTGAGCAAAAATCATCTCCAAAATCATGAATGAACAAGGATGGCATCCTGGTAAGCTTTGACGTAGTATCCCTATTCACCAAGATTCCCCTTGACGAAGCCATTCAGGTCATAAAAGATGTTACTGATCCCCAGACTGCAAGACTAGCAGAGATTTGTTTACGATCAACTGTTTTTACCTTTCAAGGTGGATATTATGAGCAAACATCCGGAGTTGCAATGGGATCTCCCCTGTCACCAATTGTGGCCAACCTTTACATGGAATATTTTGAAAAGAAGGCCCTTGAATCATACCCTCTGAAGCCAGCATGGTGGAAACGATTCGTAGATGACACAAACATAAAATGGACTCATGGAGAAACAGAACTTGATAAGTTCTTTATACACCTTAACTCCATCTCACCTGAAATAAAATTTACTATGGAGAAGGAAGAAAACAAGATGATCCCTTTTTTGGATGTTCTTATCATTAGGAAGGAGGATGGCTCCTTAGGGCATAAAGTTTTTAGGAAGTCAACCCACACTGAGGGCTACCTTCATGCAGACTCCCACCATCACCCTTCTTAGAAGTTTGGTATTCTAAACACTCTGGCCATCAGAGCTCTTAGAATCTCCGATTCTGATCATCTAGCTGAAGAAAAGAAGCACTTAGTATCAGTTTTTAATAGTATAGGATACAAAGAAAAAGAAATCAGAATGGTTATAGAGAGGGCCGAAAGAAGGGTGTTATCTCACAATCCTAAAGCTCAGGACCAATCTCAGTTCGGTAGGGTGTTTCTACCTTACATTCAAGGGATTACAGACAAGATTGCAAGAATCCTGAGAAAGAAAGACATAATCACCCAGTTCTTGGCCCCTAGAACGATTAGACAGAGTATGAGGTCTGTCAAGGATAATATTGATAGACACTAACTTAAAGGAGTTTATAAAATAGATTGTTCATGTGGGATTAGTTACATTGGTGAAACAGGACGCTCCTTACAAACAAGACTGAAGGAACATGCAACAGATATTAGGAATGAGAGGTCTCGTACTTCGGCCCTCGCAGAGCATTCCTCTAAAACTAAGCACCATCTGTGTGTGGAAAACACCTCAATTATCGCTAGAGAAGAACATCATCAGAAGCAGAAGATTATAGAAGCTCTTGAGATTTTGAAGCATCCCCATAACCTCAACAGGGACAATGGGATCGAGATCAGTACGAGCTGGTTACCCTTAATCAGAGAAATCAGAGGAAACAATAACCTCTAATGCCTCCCAGGTTTGCCCTCCAGTTAGTTTTATCTCCTAGAATTAGTCTCTACTCATTAATAATTAACATATAATAATTTTAACCTATGAATTATTAATAATAATGAAGTAGTAAATATAGGTTATAATATATTCTATTATTATTAATTATTAATTATTACTATTAATGTTATTATCCATATTATAATTAACCTTTATTAAACCATTAACAAATTTAGTTTAAAATTGTATT
>APFE031146612.1:0-10403 GCA_000404065.3 Pinus taeda
AATCCTTGAGAAAGAGCCAGGAATCATGCTTGATTGTTGTAGAGATTCCCAAATTCCAAGTGTATTGCGACTCCTTTTCACTATTAGGGCTGGTGTTTCCCGCCAACACGGGTATATAACATTTTTTTCACATTAAAATTATTTATATATGTGGGGATATAACATTTTTTTCACATTAAAATTATTTATATATTTGGGGATATGTGGAAGAATGTTTATTGTCTTTTTTCAGTCTCAACTCTCTAAAAAAAGTGTTATTATCTTTTTTCAGTCTCAACTCCCTATAAGTGACATCTCTCGCTTTTAGACTTAGAAAGAAATTATATATATACAATAATGTTAAGAAATAAAGTTTATAATATAATAAGGGGATAGGCGAAAGAATGTTTATTATCTCCTCCTCTCCGCTACAATTCCCTTAAAAATTATATCACTCTCACCCTTTGACTGACAAAGAAAATTATATATACATAATTATAAATAAATTTATAACTTTACCAGTTACTATAATGCCTACTTCGGTTTAACAATACCCAATATAAATCAATAATACCTACTTACCCAATCTAGATCTTAAACTCTTAATAAACAAAAGATGTTACCACTGTTTAAACAAACCCAAATTTATATTTATGCATATATAAAAGTACCCAAAGCGTATTTTATTTATGGATACATGATATAGTTAGACCCTCTAGTCATTACTATATATCTATATATACATGGATTATTGTTAACATTTTGATTGATCTGCACTACACTGACCTTATTTCAGATTTGTTTATTTATTACATCTGACACAGCCTCCCCAGCGCTGGGCTACTGAAAAAATACACTACAGGACTGTCCCAAACGTGAATTCAAACCCATTTCATGGGCAATATAACCGTAAAATTAACTTCATGAAACTTAGCTGTGTCCGGTACTCTGCGACGCTGCTAATGCTTTAATGGAAGCTTCGATGCGACGCACAACAGCTTTAGGAAGACCCAGAAACTCTATCAGAACTGAACAATGAATCGCTTGATTCGTCTGTCAGAGATGGACCATGCAGCATAAGCGGCAGAGGCCTGTCTGGTATTTTAGGAATCTCTGTCTCTCCCTCCAGCATCCTCACCACTTCCGCCATTCCAGGTCTGAACGCTACCATAACATGCGAGCACAAAATACCAACCAAAACAAATCTCTCCATCACGCTCTCCTCTCCGCTCTGCTGGATTCTCTCGTCTACTGTTTCACTGGCCCTGCCTTTTCTCACCAGAGTCCATGCCCAATCCGCGATGAGATACTGGGAGGCTGAGTCCACGGAGGTGTCCAAAGCCCTTCTGCCACTCATGATCTCCAGCAGCAGCACCCCGAAGCTATACACATCACTCTTATCTGTCAGGTGGCCGTAGAGAGCATATTCTGGAGCCAAGTAGCCGTGCGTCCCTGCTACTTTAGTCGTTATATGGGACTTCCCTACTTCAGTCATTATCCTCGCCAGCCCAAAATCAGCCAGACACGCATTCATTTCGTTATCGAGCAGAATGTTAGTGGATTTGATGTCTCTGTGATAAATTGCGGGCTCGATGCCGTCGTGCAGATAAGCCAGCCCTTTGGCAGTCCCCATGACGATGTTCCTGCGCCGCGGCCAGTTCAAAAGCTGGGCCCTCGACTTTCCTCCGAAGAGATGCTCATCGAGACTTCCATTGAGCATGTAATCGTATATCAGAAACCGCTGGTGTCCATCCCTCTCATCACTGGCCACGCAGCAGCCTCTTAAAACGACCAGATTTCTGTGCCTGATGTTGTTGATGATCTCCACTTCGTTCAGAAACTCGGAATCCCCTTCAGGCGTGCAGTTTCTCATTCTTTTCACAGCGATCAGCGTAGAATCTAAAAGCGTTCCCTTGTACACCGTCGCGAAGCCTCCTTGGCCAATGAGATTTTCGTCGCTGAAATTATCAGTGGCGTACCTGATGTCTTGAATGTCGAACCACACCGCACGAGTGTTGGGTTTCACTGCGGATTTCAGAAGATTTTCATTCCGCCTCACAAATCGCCTGTGTAGCACTGCCCTAGGATCAATCCTGGTCACCCACAGACAGTACAAAATCCCGCCAGCAGAGACCAGTAGAATGCCCGCGGCGGTGCCGAAAAAAATGTAACGCAAACAACCGCCACGCGTGGTGGTTTCAACGAAGGGCAAGCGGAGGATACACTCTGCAGTACTTGTGCTTTTGGGACCGAACTCATTAACGACTCCGGCGGCATACAAAAGTGTGAAATGGTAGCATTTCAAACTGGTTTCCTCTGTCAAGTTTCGGCTCCTGTCAACCAACATCTTGTGAACGAGATTTTCGGTATCGTGGCACTCATAACAGGCGTTCAGATCTGAGAGGTCGCCTCTGCAGGCCGAGTCCATCGGAGTAGGGCCCAGTTTCCGAACCCAGTCCTCCCTGGTTTCTATGCCCGCGCATGTAAGGTTACTTGATAGAAAGCTTGACGTTATATTCTTCAAACAAATCGCCATCAAGTCTGGCGAGAGAGACAGAGAGTCAAGCTGCCACTGAAATAACCGGAGACAGGCAACCGCGGAGGCATTGTTGGGAAGCTCGAATTTGGATGCATCTCTCAAATGCTGAGCTAAACCTATGCTGATCAAGCCCTGCAATGTCTGGCAGCAATCCGATTTAATGATGGCGGACTCACAGGAAGCCTTGTCCCACTGCAATTGGCGGACATAATCAAGGTTCAGTGGACATTCTCTATCAGCGAATGTCCAATTCAACATCCATAGTAGGAACAGGATAGTCTCCATCTTCATTTTGCTTAACTCCAACAAAGTAGGGAAATCAAGGCTGCGTATAGAGAACGTCATTGAATCCACGAAATGGCGTTCTGTCCGGTGCAGCAATGTTGCCAAGAAATTACAAAGCAGAAACGACGCAAAGCGATTTAATTGCAAGTTTTGCTTAAAAATCCCGAGTTGGCATCGTTAAATCCTAATCACAACGGTTAGTGAAGATTTTATCTCTGTGGTGTGTTTCACAATCCATATACATATATATAGCCTTTTGCGTTGCGAAAAATAGATTCCACATGGCTAAGCATCACGATCACGTTTATGTTGCATAGGCTAAGCATCACGATTACGTTTGTTCACGTAATCTGGTTCGTACGTAAATTATGTTCCTTTAACTATATAAATCTACAATATCATCCACTTCATATATAAAATTAAAAAATTGGTCAAAATTAAAGAAAAAAAAGATGGTCACACTCCACAAATTTCTTATTGTCCAGCCTATTCCGCACTAAACAGACAGTCCAACATCCACCGAGAGATTCCTCAGACCACATCCGCAATGCAACGGCTGGCACCCTAATATAAACTATTATGCATCATACTCCCAATTTTTTTAATACCGAGCATATCTGAAAGAAGCAGAATGCATTAATTATATATATATAATATAGTATATACTGTGAATAGAAAGGGAGTGAAAATGCCGTGTCATACATGATAAAGCACAATATATGAAATGTGTACTTCTTGAATTTAGAGAGCATAAGTTTTGCCATCATTTAGACGCGAAATCTTGAGACAATTGTAAGAAATCTTGGTATTTTATTGTATGATGAGTATGAAGTGGATTTTTTCACCTATAAAGTGTTTTTTTTTAATCCTGTCGTGGAAATGTTCTGTCCCCGTGGTAGAAATTCCATAATACATTATTATTTTATTATGAGATAATGATGGTTTGATTTATCAAGATGGACAAAACATGGTTACATTTCCTAGGGACAATAGTCGGTCTAACCCTCATAATAACATGTTAAGTCCCTTCGTCATTAATGACGTATCAAGCATGGATTGTTAAAGCTCTCATCTAAAGACAGTCAACCGCTTTTCTGGTAGACTTGTAGTATATTTGGATGCCTGCATTTTTCTTCTTTGAATTATATTTTCCATTAAGGTTTAGGAGAGTTATTTTTTATATTAAATGATAATGATAATATGCATTGAATTATTATTAAAAAAAGTTAAGCATTTCAAACAGAAAATCAATGAAATGAATATTATTATTTATGAGGTAACTTTTAACGTAGTGTTGTATACCTTCAATAGACTTTGATTTTAATTTTAATGGATTATAGATCAATCTCTTTGTCATAGTATGGTTGAATATTTTACTTATGTAATTTTTTCACTCATTATAGCTATTATATTACATATGTTCTTGCTTATTTTTTTTTAGGAATTTTAGAACTCTCTTGCACTCAAGCATTTTGGTTATGGTTTTGATTTTATATGGAGATGGTTTTGGTTTATGGTTAACACCATGATTTTTTTATTGGTTAATGAGACCAATTTAATAGTAAGGGATTTTTTATTGGCTAATGAGATCAATTTAACAACACATAAATAATTCATTAGGTAAAAATAGACTTCTAAGTTGTGTAAAAATAAGACTAGGTCTTATTTTACTATTATTATAAATAATACAACCATCTCACTACTAAATATAGACATGTCATCCATATTTAGTCATTAATAAAGTAAGAGTTTTCTACATCCTCCAATACATCTCAAAGCTAATTTCCTAGAAAAGAGAACAAAAGTAAAAGATGTAGAAGAACATGATGTCGATCTCTAATGGGAAGAACATGGAGCTTGGTGAAGTTAACCATTAAAGTTTCAAACTTTCACTCATTTTAAGAATATCTCCCCAAACAAGAAGTTGAATAATATGAATTTTCGGCTACACCAATATACCTATCCCAGTGATGATTTCTACAATGCCCTTTAAACATTAAGTTATGTAAAAAATGATGCATACACTAGGATATTGTTGAAAATGCACATATATTTTGGGTAAAGGGATTACAACATGCTTAACAACTTGTTAATCATATCCAACCTCTGTAATGTCACTCAAAATAGGACATCGAGATCTTTTTATAAAGCAACATGTTTCCTTCATTTATTACCACTATAACATAATTTGTGCTAATATTTTTGTAAGTGATGTGTAACGTACTTTGTGGCGATAATATGCGGTACCAAAGGGGACACCTAACATAATATGAAAATAATTATTCTTAAGCCTACTTAATAGCTAATGGGTAATACATATATGCACTAAGTAATCATATAATATAATATAATAATGAGGGATAGTTGGCATGGTCCTCAATGCATACTCATGAGAAAATATATATACAAAAGAGTAGCATTATATTGGGTATGTTGTCTATTGTATTTTTGGAAATCATGGATTGTGTACTAATTCGTTCCATAAGGATTTGATGGTTTTACCCTGCCTTTAAGGTTACCTTTTATTGTGCCTACCACTGTGTGGATGCATTCTATTATTTTGATGTTAAGGCTTAAATTTTATCTTTTATCTACTAAGCTTCAGTACAATTATTATCAAATCTCTTTCTTGGATAAGATCATGGAAAACATTTATATTTTTCTTTCTTTCTATAGTGTTTTTTAGGGGGGTAATAGGATGGAGGTATTTATATTGTTTCTAAATTTTTTATGTGAAGTTTGGGGAAACTAGCTATATATCTAAGATGTTCTCAAATAAATAACTAGGTTCTAAAAATGAGTTATCCAAATTGGAGTTAAAAAAAGAGAAGATGTCATTAATTTAAGGTAAATCCATTTTCGGGTTTTCAAATGATGTACACACAACTTATAACAAAAGTACATATTTATAAATTGCTCATATTTTCACTAGAAACCATTTCCACTATATGCAAGTTAGCTATAGAATTTTATAATTATGGACATAATATAGATTCCAATTAATATTGAGCAAGTTATGATCATTTCTAATTTTGCATCTCAAATCTATAGCCACATAAAGGAGCTACAATAAAAGGTAAGTTATTTTCTAAAAACCCTAGTTTAATATGTTGGTTTATTTTCAAGAACAAAGTATTTTATGAGAAATATATATGGTCAAGGTAGGAACAATACATAAAATGGATAAATTAATTTGACCCGAAAACATTGAGAGCTTGGTTATTCATGAATTAAAAAGTTTAAGCTTCCATACAGTGGAAGTAACTAAAATTCAATAAGTTGATAGCACTATCAAATGAAAAAAATGTGTGTGTATATATATAGGCGGTCTTATGCCAATAACAAGGATAAGGAGAGGAATATGGGTTTATTTTGATTTCAAACCTTTCAACTATAGGTTCGTGGATATCTTTAATAGGAAAAGGTCATTATTTCCATATACTTCATTAGCAAACATAACTTCATCAATGTTATCTTGGCTATGATATTACAAGTCATTGAAAAGAATATTTAAAGGACAAAAGTTAAGGGTGAGAATATTCAATGTTTTAAAGATTTGAAATTTACTATAGGTAAATATGTTTTGGATTCAGAATTCCATGTGATAGATATGGATGACGAGATATTTTTCTCGAATATCCTTGGACATAATCGATGGGTACAATTACTATAAATGTGCAAAATAAGTTTATGAAGTTTTGGTATAAGAAAAAAACTCACATTGTACTATATTTCTCTTATTAACTAGAAACAATTGTAGGAATAACATGAAAAATACCTTATATAAAAACTAGTTGTAGTACTTACAAAAAAGTCGAATGAAGAGATCAAGGTTGGATTAGACAAGTTTATACAAAATCACCACTATAATATCCCTAGGAAGGGTATAGAAATGGAGAATAATCTGCAAAAAGGGCCCAAGAAAGAATATGAAGTATCTCTAGCATAAAGATTAGTTGTAGTTCCTATAGACAAATCAAAGAAAGAGATCAAGGATGAATTAGAAAAAGAGTTTACAAAAGAACCCACAAGACATTCATAGGAAGGGAAGAAAAATGCAAAAGTATTTAAAGAGGTACATTTCTTAAAGGAACCATAAGTTGAAGAGTGAAATAAAGAAGAACAAATAGCTAAGATTGTTGCATATCACTATCCACATCACCTAGAGAAATGATAGCCTTCAGGGAAAAGTTATGAGTGGTATCAAACATAATATAAACAAACATGGGAAAGGAAAGGTACCAAATTTAGAGGCACATGGATGACTAAAAAGGAATCCATGGAGCTACTAGAGTAGCATAATGAAAACATGGTACCAAAGGATAAACCATACTCAAGATCAAGAAGGAAACGATGTAGTTGGCTCCATGTCTATATTTCACTAGGATGGATAAATGTTCATGATTAGTCCCATATGACTACATTTCTTAATCGATCCTCTTAGATATCGCTTGTACTCATGTTTCAAAGATGAAACATGCCAAGGGTGATATAATTTACTTTAGTTAGGGAGGATAATATGGGGCACCTATGGAAATATGTAACAGTATAATGACGTAAAATGTTCATTACCTTGGAAGAGGTTCGAATTGTAGTTTGTTTGTAACAAATAATCCCACTAAATATCTAGATTACCTACTACATTAATGAGGAGTAGCTGGCATAGACTCTGAGGTATACTCATGAAAATGTATTTATACACATGAGGATCATTGTAGTGGATATGTTGAGTATACTTTTATAGCAAAAATTGCTTTTTGGAGTGATTCCTTCCACAAATAGTATTTGATTATGTTATCCTAAATTAAGACTTATCTTTATAATCCTATGTCTATTATTGTGTGGATACATTTTATCACTCTAAATTTAAGGTTTACATGTTATCTTTTATTTGGTAAGATTCACTACAGAATGACATTATTTAAAATATAAATAGAATCTATGATATCTTATAATTATGTGTTATTAGATTAAAATTGTAAGTAATTTGAAACTTATAAAATATAATGAAATAAATTTGGTATTTTGCATTAGGCATATAAAATATAAATTCCTAAAAGATTTCCACTGAAAGTAACTTTGGGAGTTAGAAAACTACAAAGTACGATAATACACAATATAATACAACTACCACAAATACCTTTTTCAAAGTAGCTATATTGTTTTCTATCTCATATAGGAATTGCATGAATTCAATGCCTCACATACAAAAATGAAAACCTCATGCTCACAAGTTTATGTGCACGAAAATATAATAAAGTAGTCTAATTCTTACATTTTGGTTGTTTTATTATCCATTATTGGACATTGGATAAACCAATGTTCCCTATGTGTTTTGCAACATGGAAAAACCTCCTCTATTGATCCTTATCTCTTGCATTGCAATAATTGACTAATGCATATGGTTTTTGGTCTAGTGAGTATTGTGTTTCCAACAAGTTGTATCAGAGCATAAGTCACAGGTTTGATACACACCTGCCTTACACTAGGGGGGATATTGTTAGACATTGGATAATAAAAAGCTCCCCATGCATCTCATGGCATGGACTAACCACCTCGATGTATCGTTATATCCGATGATATGATTGTTGACTAACACCTCTAGGTTTTGGTTTAATGGCACTCATAATTCCCAACATTCACTTAAGCTCAAATATTGGAGGTATTTTGTATATATAGTTCTTCATTAATCATCAAAATTAAACACATTAAGGCTCAATATTGACTAGCTCCTTCACATGGTCTTGATAAAATAATATTGAAACTCAGCTACCAAATTAATAAACTTGATTAAATTTAGAACCAAATTTGACCACGACAAATATCTATTAATGATCAAATGCTTCTAATTAAATTTCATTGATATGTTATCTTAGGTTGTGGATTAAGTATGAGTGGGGGATCATAGGGTTTCATTGTTTTGGAAAAGAAAGTTTCATTTTCACAATAATATGTGCTCAATAATGGTAGGTTGTTATAATTATGCTTGATCAACTATATACTGAGTTCCTTTTCCTATTAATACTATTGGGAATACATTCATGGATTACATGAGTTTGAGTAATTAGAAATAGTTACAATTTTAGATGGGTATGTTATATTCTAAGGGATAACTACTTCAAAGGCATCATCATAAGGGAATGATGTTAATGATAACATGATATATATTTCTAATATTATCTAGACTCAAATAGCAACCTAAGTTACCCAATTAGATATGTTCTTGTGCTTGTTCAACATTCTATATTAGAACTCCTCCTGCAATCCCCATATTATATATACACTTATGGATGCTACATCATGGTTTTTGTGACACACCCTTTTCATTTCCCAAAAAATTGTGATGTATTTAGATACTTGTAATGTTGGTTTAACAACATTTATATTGTGTACTAAGCTTTATTATGTGATGTATTGTCCTATTTTATTAATACAAACTCTAGAGTTGAAGGAAGGGAGCATCCAATGAATCACGATTCCTCGGGGAGGGAAAAAAATTGATTAGGGAGGAAAATATGCAAGGGGGGTAGGAAAAATCCTAGCATTGCTTGAATAAATATATTTTTCCTTTGATTATTGGTATTCTCCAGAAGATTCTAGCAAAAGATGGGAAAGGTGAAGGGTTAAGGTATGGTTATAAAAATAAGAAGGAGAAACCATCAAGGGGTTCTTGGTTCTTATTTTATTGTTAGATTTTATCTCATACTCTCTCGCTCAAAAAATCAATTTGGTAAAATAAATCAAGGCAGAACTGTGGGCCTGGTTCACTCTTCAAGCTGAAAGAATTGGGGACTAGCACTGGATTCGCTCAAGCCATGTCTAGGAAGGAAAGGTATATGCCGTGGGTATTGCTACTCCATCCAACCATCCATTGGTATTGACTCATCCATCTATGCTTACCCCTCACCATCAACAAGATCTAGAGAGGTTAATATCTTCTGGTTGGTTAAACGCTATGAGTAACAACCTATGTGATAGAGACACCATTTTTCCTTTGTGTGAAGGAGAACAACCCTCACATTTTTGTGTTAAATATTGTATGAAAATTGTGTGCTAAATCCCTGAGTTTAATTTTCCCTCAAGGCATCAAGATTTGGCATAGGGGTGGCCAACTATGGGAAAATTTATAGCAAAGAAAAGCCTAAGGTGGGTTCGAACATGGCTCACCCTACTTCCGTTCTAGTATTTTATGGTTATAATAGATATATGTTTCTTTATGTGTTATTGATATTTATTACATTAATTATGTAGTGATATTCATGAATTCTTATTGTTGTTATATTATTTTATTCAAGATGATTGTCTTGGTTATGATAGCAAAGTATAAAGTAAAGGGTTTGGATTCACTTCACTATGGAATTTAAATGAATTAGGATGCATTGAAAATGCATGATAATTTTGGTTAATTTCATGTCTTCCCTATTAATTACATGCTTTCTTTGTTAACTCAATGTTTCATTTTGTTTAATTTCCTCTACATCTTATAATTTATTTCATGTAGCTTAATCGTGGAAGCTCAAAATGTGATATTGTGGGGTAAAGAGGTTATCTTGGAATTTTTCCTATAACTTTTCTTTTGGAAGGTTCTAGAGGCTAAAAA